>JARHVA010005923.1:497500-815000 GCA_037957365.1 Torreya grandis
CTTCACCAATGAATTGAAAACACATTAATATTTATGGGTGTGTTCATGAGGATATTAAAAATAACTTTTGGGATATGTGGTGGATGGTGTTTGATGAGCCTCCATGCAACAATAATTAGGTTCCATTATATTTTTTGAGAAATTTGTATTGTGAGTTTGTGTTGTTAAGTAGGAGATATACTGAGAGGGGGGGGATGAATCAGTATAACATATATCTTATAAATCTTTTCTTTAACCAAATTCCACTTAATCAAACATTCAAGATATGCAATAAAATACAAACAATAAACACCACACAAGATAGAGAGAGACACCAGATATAACGTGGAAACCCAATGTGGGAAAAAACACAAAGAACAATCTCAAGTATATGAATGAGCACCAACCCAAATAATATTCACAAGACAAGCTTGCAGGATCACCAACCCCTTTGCTGAGCACCAACCCAACAACTATTCATGAGCACCAACCCATAGGAGCACCACACCCCTTTGCCGAGCACCAAACTAGCTACTATTTGTTAGCACCAACCCACAAGAGCACCAACTCCTTTGTTGAGCACCAACCCACAAGAGCACCAACCCAGCAACAATTCGTGAGCACCAACCCATAGGATCACCAACCCCTTTGTGTATACCACACACCTATCTCTCAATGTTGTTATCTCAACAAATGATGGTTCAATACAACATCTCTTTCCTCTCTCTCACCTTTGCTCTTCTAGGCTAGATATAACAAATACAAATCATATTCATCTCTCACAATTGCTCTTCTAATCTAGATATTACAATATCAAATCAACCTCTATCTCTCATATTGCAAATGGCTTCTCAAGCCTTTATTTATAGCTTTCCAAATGACCTTTGGCCTTCCCCCTTTGTGACCCTTCAATCCTCATGGAAAATGGTGCCAAACTTGTATGACCCTTCATATTATTGCCTTTGAAAATTCATGTGGTGACCCATCATGACCAAAAACGTTCTTCCTTCTTTTGTCCTCATCTTGGTGACTTTTCATATTCCTCAAAGTTTCCCTTCATGAGAAATTGTGCCCTTACTCTTTTGCCTTCACTTGGTGACTCTTGGAATTCCCCAAGATGACTCTTCATGGGAAAATGTGTCCCATCCTTCTTTTGTCTTTATCCCATGGCTCTTTGACTTCTCCATGGGCCCTTCTTTTGTCTCATATGCAACCAAAAATATATTCATTAATATTAAAAAAATATTAACTCACATTAGCCAAGATATATCTATTACAAAAAATATTAAATGCAATGGGGCCTTTATCACCAATAATGCTAGACCTTTGACATCAATGATAATATTTCCAACAAACTCCCCCTTTGTCATTAATGGCAACCTCAATCCTGAAACTGCCACATCTTGTCACCTGCACATACCATCATCTAAAAACATATAGTAACTCCCCCTTATTGTAGCAACATGTACCTATTTTCTACACTTGTACCTATACCTATTATTCTCCCCCTTTTAAATCAATGGAAAAGGGCCTACCTGGAGCTAAGACTTAGCTCCCCCTCAACTGATGCTAAACATCAATGGCATGAAGTAATAGAAATTAATCCCAACTCCTCTCGCTGATCTTTGAATGTATCCTTTGATCATGCCTTTGAGAAGATATTTGACAAAACATATACATTGTTCCCTGTCCTTTAAACATCTGCTATCAACTCATTTGAATCATTTATTCTAATCTCATAAGCTTTAGCATGAAACCTTAATGTGTATCCTTGATCACATATTTGGCTAACACTCAATAGATTATGCTTAAGACCTTTTACATATAAAACATTCTTAGTCTTAGTTCTACCATAATCCAAACTCAAAGTACCTTTTCTGGCTATCTTGGTAGTGGTTTTATCTCTAAATCTCACTGTACCACCATTGATCTTCTTTAGAGATATGAACTTACTTTTATCTCCTATCATATGCCTTAAACATCCGCTATCAATTAACCATAGCTGATCTTTATCTCTCACATGCAGAGCTGTTTGCACCATCATATAATCTTCAGGTTGTTTCTTTTGCCATGAACATGTCTGAACCTTCTTCTCGATGAATGGAGCTTTGAAACTTTGATTGTTATTCTTGATGAATGGAGCTTTGAAGCTCTGATCCTTCTTGACTGACTCGAACACACTTCTACAATACCGAGCTATGTGTCTGAAGTTGTTGCACTTGTAGTATACTATGGTCTCTTCATCAAAGCTTGATAGAGGAGCAAAAGAGTTATGGCTTTTGCTTGACTCTACTTGGATTTCCTTTTCCTTATTTCTAAAATTGTTAGCTCTTTTTCTATATTCTAATTTCTTGTGACCATATCCATTACAATAAAAAAAATAGCCATAAAAATAAGACCTGTTTGTATATCTCTGACCTGATTGTCTTTTGTAGCTTTGTTCTCTCCAGCCTTCTCTATTTGAAATTTCCTTTGTATTCTTCACTTCTCCCCTTTTTGTTTCCTCTGGTGTAAGAGCTTCAGCATAGCTCTTTTTATTTTTGAAACTGATCCCTGTCTTATCTAAATTTGCTTTTTGACTTTCCAATATCTTATTCAGCATGTTAGTGCTATCTTCAAATTTTGCATCACTGACTACTTTATCACTGACTGCTTTCTTAATATCTTCTTTTAAAGAGGCAATTTCAATAACATACCTTTGACATTCATTTCTTGGTATTTCCAAGTATGTTGTGAAGTCTTCTTCATTCTTCTTGGCTTCTTCATAGTGTGCTTGTAGATATTCAATCATTTCCTTTGACTCTTGTTCATTTTTCTTGATCTGGTGCTTCATAGTGTGCTTGTAGATATTCAATCATTTCCTTTGACTCTTGTTCATTTTTCTTGATCTGGTGCTTTAATCTTTGATTCTTCTTCTAAACAACTTCTAACTCTTCTAAGGCATAAATGAACTCTCCTTCCATATGCATTTCAACTTCCTCCTCTTCTTCTTCTTGATCATCTTCATGTATGGCCATGAATAGAATCTCTTCTTATAAATCGCTGACTCCACTATCTTCACATGAGTGAGGATTCTTAGAATACAAGCTCTTCTTTAATCCCTTCTTAAATTTGCCTTTGAAATTGTTCTTGTATGTAGGCTTTTATTCTTCATCATCATCAACCTTATCTGGCCATCTAGCTGAAAAATGTCCAATCTTTCCACAATTAAAACATTTAAAAGGTAATTTTCCTTGATATTTACCTATTCCTCTTTTCGGATTGCGAATGAAAAGTTCTCCATTGTCATCTTCAAACTTTCAAACTGCCTTCTAAAAGTCTATAGCTTAGCTTGCTGAACCTTTCCATCACCTTTGTAATTATTCTCATGTTTTACCCAAGTTTCATGAGCGGATTTACATTGCATAACTTTAACAAATTTAGATTCACATAAACCACATAAAATAGCATTTAAATCTTAAGCATTACATTCACTTTCCTTCTTTTCTACTGGAGTAATTGTAAATGTCTGTGGCTCTTCATATTCCTCCACCACTGCTTTCCATATGTCAAATCCAAGGGCCATCAAATAAACCTTCATTCTCATGCTCCAAAAAGCATAATTCATCCCACTAAACAAAGGTTCCTTATTTGTAGAAAATCCTTTCTGTGACCCAGCCATCGTGCTTTCCCAATCTACCTTCAACCTATAAAACTTTTCATAAAGGAACCGGCTCTGATACCAATTGTTAAGTATAGGATATACTAAGAGGGGAGGGGGTGAATCAGTATATCATATATCTTATAAATATTTTCTTTAACCAAATTCCACTTAATCAAACATTCAAGATATGCAATAAAACTCAAACAATAAATACCAGACAAGATAGAGAGAGACACCAGATATAACATGGAAACCCAATGTGGGAAAAACCACGAATAACAATCTCTAGTATATGAATGAGCACCAACCCAAACAATATTCACAAGCCAAGCTTTTAGGAGCACCAACCCCTTTACTGAGCACCAACCTAGCTACTATTCATGAGCACCAACCCATAGGAGCACCAAGCCCTTTGCCGACAACCAACCTAGCAACAATTCATGAGCACCAACCCATAGGAGCACTAACTCCTTTGCCGAGCACCAACCCAACAACAATTCATGAGCACCAACCCACAGGAGCACCAACCCCTTTGCCAAGCACCAACCCAACAACAATTCGTGAGCACTAACCCATAGGAGCACCAACCCCTTTGTGTATACCAAACACCTATCTCTCAATATTGTTATCTCAACAAATGATAGTTTAATATAACATCTCTTTCCTCTCTCTCACCTTTGCTCTTCTAAGCTAGATATAACAAATACAAATCATATTCATGTCTCACAATTTCTCTTCTAATCTAGATATTACAATATCAAATCAACCTCTATCTCTCATATTACAAATGGCTTCTCAAGCCTTTATTTATAGCTTTCCAAATGACCTTTGGCCTTCCCCCTTTGCGACCCTTCAATCCTCTTGGAAAATAGTGCCAAACTTGTATGACCCTTCATATTCTTGCCTTTGAAAAGTCATGTGGTGACCCTTCATGATCAAAAACGTCCTTCCCTCTTTTGTCCTCATCTTGGTGACTTTTCGTATTCCTCAAAGTGTCCCTTCATGAGAAATTGTGCCCTTACTCTTTTGTCTTCACTTGGTGACTCTTAGAATTCCCCAAGATGACTCTTCATGGGAAAATGCATCCCATCCTTCTTTTTTCTTTATCCCGTGGCTCTTTGACTTCTCCATGGGCCCTTATTTTATCTCATATGCAACCAAAAATATATTCATTAATACTAAATAAATATTAACTCACATTAGCCAAGATATATCTATTACAAACAACATTAAATGCAATGGGGCATTTATCACCAATAATGCTAGACCTTTGACATCAATGACAATATTTCCAACATGTGTTTCAATAAATTCCAGATTATATTTATATGAAGGTTTCCCATAGTAGGGGAAGTGGGTCTCCATTGGATATACCTAGTACTAGGTAAGACCAAAACCATCATAACCGAGATTAGAGAAAGAGGACAATATCACATGCCTTTATTCCTAAAATTTTGTATCATAGCATATAGATGGACACCCTTGAGGTAGTTACTATTATGACACAAGTTATGATTGAGAATGGTATGCATACTTTGAATACTTCTCCTTAGCCTACTAGTGGTTCTAGTAGTAGTGGTGATGTTGGTGGTAGTGATATTGGTAGAAGTGGTAGTGGCATTAGTGTTTTTTGTGATTTTGGTATAGGTGCTAGTGTCACTCTTCCTACTTAAGTTAAAATTCTTGCTCATCATTGAACATCATGTGGGATGAAGTGTATGGGACCTCTTATTCAAGTATGACATACACAAAAAATTTTTATAGAGGATAGCATGCTAGAGCATATGCCATATGTATATGATTCAATAGTATATAACACTAGCATTCTAGACAAACACTAGCATGCCAGATCATATGCCACATCTAAATGCTTTAGCAGTGCATGACACTAGCATGTCAGACACTATGCAAGATGTACTAGTTTCACTAACTACTATGAGGATATGCAAGGCTCCTATTGTAGATGAGTCATCAACTTCACCATCTGTATTAGATACAAAGGTTTAATTTTAATTATATTTTGTAAAATAATATTTATTTTATTTTTTAGTATGTGTTTACTTAATTGACTAATTTATCTCACTGAACTTGTTATTTGTTTCTTGTATAGATGATTGGTGATATTTTGGGTATCTCAACAGGCCTTGACTCTATTATAGATGAAAAAAAATGGCATGGATGTACCTTATAGATAGGTTTATAAACTTTTAAATTTCATATTTATTCATGCACATGTTTATTGTCATTTGAACAAAAAACTATGTTTTAAGATCTATATTATAGCCATAGCTTTTTATCATGTTCATTGCATTCACATAGTATTCATTTATTGGTTTTATATATGATGAGGGATGTTATGGGAACCCCTCTTGGATGAGAATAAGGTTTAGATGATTTTTTTTCCTACAACAAAAAATCCACTATCTTCATAGTAGGTTATGATTTAGGTACAAAGATTGGTAAACACACATAGTAAAATTGTTTCTAGCTTTAAAAAATGATATTTTATGTCATAATTACATTATTTTATGAACATATAGATATAATGATGTATGTATGATCTATAGGATTTCCCATCATAGGTGTATATGTGGTCTTCTATCCATAGAAAACCATTTAGATGGAATACAATGAGTGTACAATCATTTTACAAAATTTTACATTCTTGAAAAAAATCATCAAAATTTCAATATACAATTTTTTTTAATTAATTTTTATATTTCATATGTTGTGTAGACATAATAATTTTCAATGAAATATTGGATGACTCACATGCTAAGAGGATTGTATCTCCTTGTATTGAAGCATTCATTACCCCTAACTCTACGTATCTGCCAATAAAGCATAATTTATTTCGAGGTAACGAGGAGAAAGATAGATAGTTGTGATAGGGGTCTAGTTGTAGGCACAATCAATTTCTAATGCTGATATGACCCACATTTTATGCCTATATGGCGCATTTTATATATCTATAGGTTATGGTCTACATTTTTTTCTTGATATATGTCATATTATTTATGTTAAATTATGACATAGAACTTTGCATATATTACATATATACTATTCAACAATACGATTCCTTTACCTATGTGTATTTTCTATTTTTATTATTTAATTTTTACACATATAATTGTTTAATGATCATTATTACTTCACATGGGGTTAAAAAAATTCCCATTGTTCTCTAAGTTACGTGCTTTGAATCATTATGTATACTTTACATTTACATATGATATTTTTTATTTTCTTGTTTCATTTACATTTTATTAATATCAATTTGTAATTGTGATGTTTAAATGGGCATGGGATCAATTTCATAGACATGTAAATATTATAACTTGTACTTGATCATAAATTTTATGAGGTCTAGTGATGTACTTGTGTATGTCTTTATGTGTTGTTATCATAACATGCTTATCAATGTACTCATGTTATGCCTCATGTAGGATTATAAGTATTTATGATTAGAGTATATGTCATCACCATGATTATTCTATTTTTGTTGCACAAGATCTATCCAACATAAGGCCTCGATAAAAGATTCTTTAAAAGCACAACATATCATGTTGTCTACATTGTTGTGCCTCATGTTGGATTTTAAGCGTTTGGGCTTAGATTATATGTCATCATCATAATTATTATTTATTTGTTTAGTGAGATCTAACTTATGTAGGGCCTTGGTAAAAGATTCAAGGATTGTTTATTTATTGTGAGAGATCTATCCTATGCAGTGGCTTAGATTATATATCATGTTGTCTACTAATTATAAATGTATTGTTTCTTCAACGATTGAAGGAATTTTAAGCCATCTCATATCATGTTATAATTACCATGGTGTATACATTTACTTGGTAGTTTTTTCATTATTATGTACAAGATTGATATACATGTGTTTTCTCCCCCTAATCCATTATTTGGAGAAGTCACTACACACTGCTATTTTATAACTTAAACTCCAACTCTAGTAATCAAATGGTTTATTCATATCTTAAAATAGTTTAATGAAAAATACAACTTTATTTAATTGATTTTGCATGTTTATCATTTCATGGGAAATAAATATCAATAATTTTTTAATACAATTTTCCAATATATAATCTAATTGAAGCACTTATAAAAAATAATACTGCATTTCAAAGTTTAATTTAATTTAATTACTTGATCAAACATTTTTCTAGCTTTATAATGTTTAGTACACATCTTATAGAAAATCGCATGAATTTCTCCTTTCACTTTCATCATCTAGGATAAGCTTTCCAGGATGCTTTATTTGCAAGCACATAGTAAATTTATTAACAACATTAAAACATTAGATTGGTGCAAGTCATGGCTCAATCCAATTTTCAAAAATATTTTCCCATATCTATGATTTGAGGGACTAAAAAGTTGTACACACCAAGAAACTCAATTTCTCTTGACTCTCTAATTTCCTAAGTGTTAGAAATTTTCCACATGGTAGTGTATACATATGTGTGGTTTTAGTGTATTTTTGGTAATAAATATCCTATCATGGATTCAAGTTGTTTGTAATACCTATACACCTTACATTTCATGTTTCAAGTAGTTTAAAGTTTTACATGAGTAATCAGATCCTCCTCCAACTTTGGTCATGCATTGCAGCATAACCATAAGGGATATAAATGATGCATTAGTTCCTAAACATGCATGAATTAGTCCACTAAGAAATACCGATAGGATTTTATCTAACTTGATATGGATGAGATGAAAGAATGAGGTTTCTCTCATAGCCAAATCTTTCATAATGGGCCATAAGTTGGTTAGTGGGAGTTGTATATTCTGACTCATCAACCCAATTGACAAACCATTTATGAAGACATGTTTGGATAGGAATTTTTATGCTATAAAGACCTTTTTATGGTATTGGTCAGGCCATATATGTGAATGTTGTAATTGTTCAAAGGCATCCTTTAAGAGAAACCACTTGTCCCTGATTGTGCAAAAAGAGCAAATTTTCATCACATATTTCATAATAACCATGAGGAATAAAGATGAGCCATTAGCTATTAAATGTGCATAAAGGTGTCCTATAATAAATCCCAAGATAAGTTTATCTAAATATATATGGATAATATGCAACAATTAGGTTTCTCTCATGATTAAGTCTCTCAAAATGGACTAAAAGTTGGTTACCAAGGGCTATATATTCTAACTCATTAGCCCAATCGATTGACCATCTATGTAGAAACATCCATATAGGTTTTTTTAAGTTATAATAAGGTTTGTCTGATTTTGAGTGGACTTTGGGAGTGAAATTTATAGTTATTCAGATGCATCCCTTAAGAAAATCCACTCATCTCTGAGAATGTAAAAAGATAAAACTTTCATCAAATATTGTAGGAGAAACATGAGGGATAGATATGATTCATCAACTACTACACATACTTAGATAAGTCATATACCAAATACAAAGAGTATTTTATCTAACTTGAGATGGATGGGATGTGGCAACATGTTTTCTCTTATGGCCAAATCTCTCAAAACAAGACAAAAGTTAGTCAATATGGGCCATATATTCTGACTCATCAGCCCAATTGATAAATTTTATATGTAAACACATCTAGATAGAGACTTCAAGGATAAAAATACATTTTTACAGTCTTGGTTGGGCCCTAGGAGTGAAATTTATAGTTGGTCAGAGGCATCCCTTAAGAGAATCCAATTGTCTTTAAGTGTAGAAAATAAGTGAACTTCCATCACATGTTGCAAAAGAACTGTGTGGGATAGAGATGAGTCATAAAATTATACACATGCAAGGATTAGTCTTATAAGATTTATCATAAGGATTCTCTCTAACTTGATATGGATGAGATACAGTAATGAGGTTTCTCTCATAGCCAAATCTCTAAAAAACAACCAAAAATTGGACAATAGGGGCCGTATATTCTGACTCGTTAGCTCAATAAATAAACCATATATATAGACACATATGGATATGATTTTTTAGGATATAATGAACTTTATATAGTACTGGTGGGGACTTGAGAGTGAAAGTTATAGTTGGTCAGAGGCATATCTTAAGAGAATCAACTTGTCCCTAAGTGTGCAAAATGAGTGAACTTCTGTCACACATTGTTGGAGAAATTTGAGGGATAGAGGTGAGATGTTAGATCCTACACATGAAAGGAAGAGTATTATAATAAAATATAATAGGATTTTATTGAACTTGATATAGACAAACTATAATAATGAGGTTTATTTCACAGCTAAATCTCTAAGAACATGCCAAAATTTGGTCAGTAGGGGCCATATATTTTGACTCATCAGCCCAATTGATGAACCATTTATGATAACATGTCTAGATAGGAGTTTTTAAGATATAATGACCTTTTTAAGATCTTGGTCATGCCCTTGGATTGAAATTTTAAGTAGATTATAGGCATCCTTTAAGATAATCCACTCATCGTTGAATGTGCAAAATGAGTAAACTTACGTCGTTCATTATAGGAGAATTGTGGGTAAAGAGACAAACCATCAGATTATATATGTTCATAGATGGGTACTCTAAGAAATAATAAGAGGATATAATGTATCTTAATAAGTATGAAACATGTCGATGACGTTTCTTTTGTATCCAAATCTCTCAGAACATGATAAAAGTTTGTTAGTGGGGGCCATATATTCTGACTCATCAATCCAATTGATGAACCATTTGTTCAGACACATCTAGATGGACATTTTTAGGATATAAAAACATTTTTATGTTTTAATTAGGCCTAAAGATTAAAAAAAATTAGTTGATCAGAGGCATCCCTTAAGAGAATCCACTCATCCCCATGTGTACAAAATGAAGGAACTTTTGTTGTGCATTGTAGGTGAAACATGAGGGCTAGATATAAAAGCTCCAATACATGTATGGATGATTCCTATAAGATATAATGAGAGGATTTTATCCAAATCAAAATGGATGAGATGTAACAATGAGGGTTCTCTTGTAGCCAAACCTCTTAGAACATGTTAAAAGTTGGTCAATGGGTGCCATAGATTTTGACTCACCAACATGATCAATGAACTATATTTAAAAACATGTTTAGATAGGGATTTTTAAGATATAAATACCTTTGTATAGTCTCTATTGGACCCTAGAAGATAAAGTCATAGTTGATCATAGGCATCCCTTAAGAGAATCCACTCATATTAGAATGTATAAAATGAGTGAACTTCCATCGCACTTTGTAGGATAATTGTGAGGGATAGAGATGAACCTTTAGCTTATACACCTATATGGATGAGTTCTCTAAGAGATCTTGTGAGGATTATATATAAATTTAGATGGAGGAGATGAAATAATGAGGTTTATCTCATATCCAAATCTATTATAACATAACAAAAGTTAGTCAGTGAGGGTCATATATTCTGATTAATCAACCCAATTGATGAATTATCTATGTGAAGATGTCAATATAGGAATTTTTGTTAGGTTGTGGAGCTAAAAGCTTCATTGATGCAAACATGGAGAAGGCCATTGGAGGGGTTGCTGAAGGTTGCTGAGCGTCAGAGCAACCGGCGTCGGTCTGATCAGCCGACATCAGCAGGATAGCAGAGAGTAGCAACTGACGTCGGTCATATATCAGCCGACGTCGGTCACCTCCAGGCAGACAGGGACTGACGTCGGTTGCCTGTGTGGTTCGACTGCGAGCTAATTATGGGTAGTTAGCTAACGAACCAAGTGTTTGCATGATGAGTGCTAATTTTAGACTCATAGCTGCAGATCTAATTATTGTAATTAGATGTCTAATTATTGTTTGGATGAGATCTATATAATAGACTCATGGTTGTATTGGAAAAGTGTTCTAGTTTGAGTTGAGCAAAGTTTGCTCCTTCTATGTGTGAAGTGAGTAAGGGTGCTCCTCCTAGTTCCCTATCAGTGCCAAGCTTGGTACTGGTTGGAGAATCATAAGGACTTGGTGAGGCAAGGACAGGGGTTCTTCAGGGTGTAGAGTGATCTACATGGTAAGTAAGATCATTGATCTGTAGGTGTATGTGTGTGCAAGGTCAAGGTTCACAGGTGAGCAGAACCGTGTTTGATTTGCAGGTGTGCAGGATCATATAGACAGCAACACAACAGGGAGGAGTATCAGGCAGGATGTACTTAGAGTACAGGTGTGTACTTGGATAGAGCAAAGGGGAAGGCAAGGGAGTTCCTTCCATAAGTATGGTCTGTTGAAGTGCAGGTTATTGCAGGTTCATGGGAGATCTACTTGAAGTACCTTGAGTACTTGTGGAGTACGTGGAGTACTTGTGGAGTGCGTGTAGCACTTGTGGTGTGCGTGGAGCACAGGAGATGAACACCAACTCTGTATTTTAAGTTGGGTGTTGGGACCTGAGAGGGAGAGCTTTGGGGAGAAGATTTATTGTTCACTTGAGGTGTGGGAAACCTCTGTAAGCTGGTGGAGAAGAAGTGGCATCTTCTTTATTGTATTCTTTTCTGTATAAAGTGCTAATACAATTTGTGTATTGTCTCTCATATCTTGTGTTATTCTGAATTCTAGTTACTTGGTGAATCTGGTTAATTTTTGCATAATTAAGTTGCTTGGTTTAGTAATCAAATTGTGTGCTTTCGATTTATTTCCCAACAAGTCGTATCAGAGCAAAGGTTGCAGGGAGCAGGTTTTGTGTTTGGTTACAGGGCACTCTCAGGGGTTTTTGATTGAGTGGGAGTAGAGCAATGGCAGATGAAAGTAAGCTAAGAATGGAGGAGTTGAAAAGCACAGATGGTCACTCACGGTCCTATGGAAAGAAAGAGCAGGTAAAAGATTATTGTTGGTTGGTAGCAGATCAGCATGAAGAGACTGAAGAAGCAGATGTAACAGGTGTTGTTGCACAGGATGCTCTAGGAGGTTTCTTGGATAAAGTTGAATCTTGGATAAAAGATTCGGTTGCCTCTTTCCATGCAGCCCCAGGTAGAGGAGCTGGTAAGCCTTGCCAAAGGATTGGCAAAGGGGAAGTGAAGCTGAAATTGCAGGCGGCCAACACATAGGTGTTGATGAATGTCATGCAGGTCCCAGGTTTGGAGATATGGCTAATTTCTTTAGAAAGATTTGGTGATGAGAGATGCACAAGAACTCTCACAGCGGATGCACTTGAATTAGTTGGTGGTAAGAAAATAGGTACCCTTTATCTACTTGTTTATATTACTGATTCTTCTTTTGTTGCGGAGACGTGGCTTCATAGGCTTGGTCACATGAGCAGGAAGGAGATGCATGTTCTTAAGCGGAAGACAGATATATTTGACAGGTTTAAGAACTGGAAAGCCTTGGTGTTTATGGAGGAGATGGCGAACAGAACCCAGTGGATGTGGCTGGATACTTCTGAGCAGAGCAGTTTGGACATGGGTATTGATTCAAAGGAGCTCATAGGTAAAAAGTCATCACTCACAGGCGAACACAGATACCGGCGTCAGTCAGGAGGAACCGGCGTCAAACAGACAGATGCCGATGTCGGTCATGTGCAGACCGAAGCCGACGATGTCAAGCAGGGTAAGACCGACGTCGGTCAGAGGACCGACGTCGGCAGTATGTAAGACCGATGTCGGTCAGAGGACCGACGTCGGCAGCAGGGACACCGCAGGGTCGGTAGTCAGGGATAGACGCATGGGAACCAACGTCGGTCGGATGCAGACTGTGGGGTGACTGAGGTCGGTCACTGTAACGGATTTTGGGTGGATAGCACACTGTCAAGGAGTCTCAAACACCCATATGGACGACTGAAGGCGTAAGTAGGCCCTCAAATTCGTTGTTTCTCTTCTTTATACTCGTTGCTGATTGCAGAGTAGGAAGGATCCAGGAAACAGGTGTGACCTCAGCATGGATGAGGATGTGATTCCTTGGAGGAGAACCAAACAAGTGTTTTTGGTAGGATTGCCAGCTGGATGGAAGCACAGAGACGAATGGATACCTTAGTAGAAGAATAGAGAGAACGGATACGTGAGACAGAAGACCAGGTTATATGGTCTTGTGGAGCTGCAGGACAGTGGTACAAGTTTTGACAGGTGGAGGACGAAGCATGGCTTCAGTCAGTGTCAGGGTAACTACTGTGGTTTTGTCTTACTAGGGGGATGATGAGTCGCGACATCATTTTGTTGATGTATGTGGATAGTATGCTAGCTAGCAGGGGTGTACATATAGGTTTTTGCTGAGCTAAGGGTAAGATTAGTTCAGTGGCATGTCAGGAGGAATTTGGAGCAGCGAAATTCTTTGACATGGGAGACATGGAGATCACTGGTTGATTTTGTCTCGAGTGGGAGCTGATGTGAATCAGGTGTTGGCGAGGTTCAGGATGCAGAGCTGGAGCACACTAAGGGCTGGACAGGTATAGTGTCTGAAATCACATGAGGTCTGGTATAGACCTGAGTATTCCCATGCAGTGGGAGATGTCAGAGAGTTAGGAGCCAATTCGGGGAAGTGGATTCTCAGGTACTTGAGAGGGACCGGCAGCAGGGATTCATGCTATGCAGGGTCAGGACTTCACTACATGTGTTTGTAGGTTCGGATGTGGCAGGGTACTTGGATGAC
This sequence comes from Torreya grandis, assembly GCA_037957365.1. Taxonomy (NCBI): domain Eukaryota; kingdom Viridiplantae; phylum Streptophyta; class Pinopsida; order Cupressales; family Taxaceae; genus Torreya; species Torreya grandis. Next base: position 511,655 of record JARHVA010005923.1, read on the forward strand.
AGGGGGTACACCACAGGATGTGTGGTGGGTTGTCTTCAGGATTGATCCTGAAGAGGGATACAAACCAGGAAACAGATTAGACGGAGTACAGGTACAGGTACAGTGCAGCTGTTTATCTCCAAGTGGGAGATTGTTAGGTTGTGGAGCTAAAAGCTTCACTGATGTAGACATGGAGAAGGCCATTGGAGGGGTTGCTAAAGGTTGCTGAGCGTCAGAGCAACCGACGTCGGTCTGATCAACCGACGTCAGCAGGATAGTGAAGAGAAGCAACCGATGTCGATCATGGGTCGGCTGACGTCGGTCACCTCCAGGCGGGCAGGGACTGATGTCGGTCACCTGTGTGGTTCGACTGCGAGTAATTACGGGAAGTTAGCTAACGAACCAAGTGTTTGCATGAAGAGATCTATTTTTAGACTGAGAGCTGCAGATCTAATTATTGTAATTAGATGTCTAATCATTGTTTGGATGAGATCTATATAATAGACTCATGGTTGTATTGGAAAAGTTGTTCTAGTTTGAGTTGAGCAAAGTTTGCTCCTTCTGTGTGTGAAGTGAGTAAGGGTGCTCCTCCTAGTTCCCTATCAGTGCCAAGCTTGGTACTGGTTGGAGAATCATAAGGACTTGGTGAGGCAAGGACAAGGGTTCTTCAGGGTGTAGAGTGATCTACATGGTATGTAAGATCGTTGATCTGCAGGTGTATGTGTGTGCAAGGTCAAGGTTCACAGGTGAGCAGAACCGTGTTTGATTTGCAGGTGTGCAGGATCATATAGACAGCAACACAACAGGGAGCAGTATCAGGCAGGATCTACTTGGAGTACAGGTGTGTACTCGGATAGAGCAAAGGGGAAGGCAAGGGAGTTCCTTCCATAAGTATGGTCTGTTGAAGTGCAGGTTATTGCAGGTTCATGGGAGATCTACTTGAAGTACCTTGAGTACTTGTGGAGTACGTGGAGTACTTGTGGAGTGTGTGTAGCACTTGTGGTGTGTGTGGAGCATAGGAGGTGAACACCAACTCTGTATTTTGAGTTGGGTGTTGGGACCTGAGAGGGAGAGCTTTGGGGAGAAGATTTACTGTTCACTTGAGGTGTGGGAAACCTCTGTAAGGTGGTGGAGAAGAAGTGGCATCTTCTTTATTGTACTCTTTTCTGTATAAAGTGTTAATACAATTTGTGTATTGTCTCTCATATCTTGTGTTATTCTGAATTCTAGTTACTTGGTGAATCTGGTTAATTTTCGCATATTAAGTTGCTTGGTTTAGTAATCAAATTGTGTGCTTCCGATTTATTTCCCAACAAGTTTTAGGATAGAATGACCATTTTATAGTCTAGATCAAGCTTTGAGAGTGAAATTTGGAGTTGATTGAAGGCATCCCTTAAAATAATCCACTCATCCAAGTGTACAAAATGAGCAAATTTATGTTGTGCATTAAAGAAGAACTATAAGGGCTAGAGACAAAATAGCATCTCCTGCACATGAATGGATGAGTCCTATAATATATCCTAGGAGTATTATCTCTAACTTGAGATGGATGAGAGATGATAATGAAGTTTATCTCATATCCAAATCTCTCAAAATATTCCAAAAGTCAATCAATGAGGGCCATATATTCTGACTCATCAACCCAATCAATGAACCATTTATGTGGACATGTCTGGATAGGCATTTTTAATATATAACAACTTTTATCAAGTATTTTTCCTTCCCTAGGAGTGAAATTTAAAATTTATAGAAGGCATCCCTTAAGAGAATCCACTCATCTCTTAGTGTGCAAAATGATCAAACTTCCATCATGAATTAAAAGAGAACCCTGAAGGATATAGATAAATTAATAACTCATAAACATGCATGGATGAGTCCTATAAGAGAGCCCAGGAGGATTATCTATAACTCAATATGTATATGTGATAATGAGGTTTTTATTGTAGCCAAATCTCTCAAAACATGCCAAAAGTTGGTCAGTAGGGCCGTGTATTGTAGATCATTAGTCTAAACAATGAATCATCTATATGGGAATGCTAGGATAGACATTTGAAGGTTATAATGACCATTTTCTAATCTTGTTCAATCCCCAACAATTAATATTTCAACTGATCAAAGACATCCCTTAAGAGAATCCATTAATTTTTGAGCGTGTAAAATGGGTGAACTTATGTCATGTATTTCAAGATAATCCTAAGGGTTACAAATGATCCGTCAACTCTTAAAGGTGCATGAATGAGTCCTCTAAGAAAGCCTAGGGGGATTATCTCTAACTCCATATGGAAAATATATGATAATGAGGTTTCTATCACATATAAATTTATCATAACATGCTAAAAGTTGATTAGTTAGGGCCATATATTCTGACTCATTATCCCAATTGATGAAATATCTATGTGGGCATGTCAAGATAGTCATTTTAAGTTTATATCATCTATTGTTTGTTCTCAATCAACCCCCATAAATGAAGGTTATAATTGATCAAATGCATCCCTTAAGATAATCCGCTTGTCCTTATGTGAAATTCTATCATGCATTATAGGAGAACCATTAGGGATAGAGATGAACCATCAACTCCTACACGTACATGGATGAGTTCTCTAAGAGAGCATATATAAGGACTATTTTGTATTTTCTTGAAAAGACAAAAATAGAGAAGGTGAAAAATAGGTTTCTTAAGGTAGATTAAATTAATACAAATTATTTTTTGTCTTCTCTTCATTTCAATAAGATAATATTCTCTACTCACGACACCAACCATGTGAAGGTAAAATCTCATCTGGTGCCACTAACCTACATTAAAATTGTTATTAAAAAATTTAAACATAAATAAATACATAATGATAAAATAGTCAAAAATTAAAATACATTAAATGAAATAACTTTAATATATTATTTTGAAACACTAGATGAACCTACCAATTCAATCTAATGTACCTTTAGGATCAAGTTTGTTTTTAAGTGTTTCAATAATCATTTCAGGGTCAGATTCATTCACTTTCCACAAAGTTTTATTTTGAGGATTTTCATAATATTTGAATTGAATATTTGTAGAAATAATTAGGTTTGAGTAATGAAGAACCACCCTATGTGTTTTCAAAGTCATTAAATAATAATTTTTTTATTTTTTTATGATAGTAACTATGAAGCCAAGTTATAGTAACCACTATGGATCTAGTAGGTTAAATTAGCTCTTCTTTGTCCATAACATTTGTGGTTAATTTTTTTTTCCTCTACACAATGACATGAGTATTAATTTGTATCCTCATCATTGTCCTCAGATACAGTGACTAAAAAAACATGCCATGCATTTAAATTACAATAAAATTATAAGAACTTGTAGAAAATAATTAAAATTTTACTAATATCTAAATTATGTTGTATATTTAATTAAAGAATAAATTTTATTTGGTTGCACAAGATCTGAGATGTGGTCAAAGTCAAATGATGATGCTATTTCATAATCTATCAATTATTGGAGTGAATGGCTATTCTTCTCAGGTGATATGGGTCTACAAAATCATTTGTCAACCCATTAATTTGACTCACATTCATTATAATTAAATTCCATGCATGTGGAACAAAAACATGCCATATCTCTAGTATAAATAGTCCATAAACTTGAATTTGAGCTTTGAATGTAGTGGAAAATACTCAATCTAGGTAATGTAATGCAATATTCATACACTGTCTTATGTTGTTCATCTATTAACTAAAAGAATCTCCATACATGAGAATGTTTATCTGATCCATGTCAAATATTTACATTATACCAAGTCACAATACTAGCACCATTGATCAAATTAGTACCATCTTTGTTATTTTCCTAGTCTCTTTTAAGGACTCTTTTTACACATGCGTCTACACCATCATATATCCCTTTTCCATGATTAGCCTCAAATAAGCTCCAAGAATGTTTAAATCCATTCTTCTTATGCATTCTTCTTAACTAGTACAATATTCAAGAATTCTTAAACTACCCTGCACAATTGTCTTACCAAATGTAGTGTGTATCAAACATTATTTCTCTTGCATTCATATTTATACAAAATATTTCAAAATAACCTTGGATAAACTCTAGAGAATGTGATCTATAATCACTCATATAAAATTGGTACTTTTTAAAACTATTTATGTTGTCATCTATGCTATTAAGTGCATGTACGAATGTAATATAAACAAAAATTTTAACTTGAATTGAATTATAGTATTGGGATTGAACCTCATTTAATATTTTTAGTGTGTAGTTCTCATCAAAATACATAACTAAAATAATGGTGCCAATTGGGGAGTTGTCCTTACATACCTTGAATTTATTATCTAAACATTTTGATTTGTGTGTGTGTGTTACATATTGGTAGATAATATTCTTCGATCATAACCAATTCACATTTTTATGACTCTTTTCCCATCTTATAACACAAACTTTACAAATTTGTACTTACTATAATCAACTAGTTGCTTTCCAAATTTATGTGAAATATTTTCATGCATACAACTCAACAAATTCAACAAGACACCACAACTATGACATGTTACATCTAAACATTATTTGGAAAAAAAAAATCCTTTAGGTCTTTGACATAAAAGATATTGGGTTACTTTTCTTGATGTCTTAGGTGGAGAAGACATCATACATTCCTGTAAAATCTTATCAGTATGTAAAACATAATGTATATGATAAGAATAATCAAAATCCATAGGAAATTAAACATGTATCCTACAACATGTGGTGTGTGCTTGGTTGAATTTAATATAGAAAGGCTTGCACATCTCCAATGACCTTTGACTAATTATCAATTGGCTATTAAATTTTTTAATAAATTTTTTATAAAATTCTATTTGGGTCATGTCTAATAAATGTCTTTCATGTGGCTCATAATTTTTTAATCCTTTTCTTCTTTTAACAATATTTTTTACATTACATGAGATCCTTGTGTTGTCGTGCCAAAAAAATTCAATCATATGTCTTGTTTCTTGAATTAACACCTTATCTATTCACGAGAGTCTACCACTAAATGCCCAACAATCCATGAGTGAAGGTTCATCAAGCCTTGTTCTTCTTTTTATAGTATTTATTAGAGTTTTTCTATTTAATTTCAAGGATTTACTTGTTTCAATAAGAATTTGAGATTTAGAGGTTGACTTACCTACTATAAATTTCATTATTACTCATCTTTCCACATTACTATCTTTATTCTGAAGTTTATGGGCTATTTTCTTAAATTCATTCAAACGATTCTTTACTATTGTACTATTTCTTCCATCTATTTTTAATGTTCTTAACCCCAATATGCATCACAAGGAACATTTTTTACATTTTCATTAATTGAAAAAATAGTTGGCATCACTTTGTATGGGTTTTATTCTCAATTGCATAATCCTATACACATTGAGCATGACATTGAAATGATCTTTTTGACATTTTAATTTTCATAAGTTCTATTATTTTTCATATATTTCAACCAACTACCTTAGTGATCATCTTATTATCCTTAGAGGTGAGGGTGTAAGAGTTATATTTTATATTAAATTAGGTAGTGTTACCACTTCAACCATAGTAGGGATATGAGAGGGTTGACTAACTACATTAGACCCTATAAGTCAATTAAATTCATTTTCATTAGAAGACACATGATTTGAGGTCATTACTTGATGTTTATTATCAACATACTCAAAAATATCGTTATGAATGGATGTTTCATTATATTGTGTTTATCCATATATTTCATCACTCATTAAAAATTCATTACTTACATCTTCTAAATTTTGAATTTCATCATGAAAAGAATATTGATTGAGTTCTCTTATCTCATTTGAAAACATATCTAAACTAAATTTTACAGAATTGGACATGTTATGTTCATTTGAAATATTATCTGGTGAAGAGGAGGCACATTCACAATGCCTAAAAGCCTTGTATATGCTCTCCTACATGCTTGTTTTTTTCTTTATTTTTCTCTTTTGTCTTTAATTTCCTCATTTTTTAGCTCTTTCATTGGTATTTTAAGATAAATTCCCAACCCCATAATTTATCTTTACCAAACAACATAATTGTAGATTTAAACATGAATAATTTGTCGTGATTTAGATAAAGTGAATGAACAATTTATCAAATTCATATAGTTACAATAGAAAAACTAGTTTGCAATTTGTAAGGAAAAAAATAAATGAGTAATTTTCGTGGGAAAGGCAAGATAAATTCATGAATCACATAGGACATGTGTGCTTTCAAAATCACACATGCCCTTTGTGATCCACAAAAAAATGGGCAAAAAAATATATCAAGGAAAAAGTTTGTTTAGAAAGGGCATACACCCTTTGCAAAGGGCATATGCCATTTTCAAGTTTAGAAATTTTTTCCACTTTCCCTCCAAATTTTGTTTACTTTTAGGCCTGGGGAGTCGTGAACCTAGTCAACACTCTATCATGGACTAGCCAACAAGATTTGTAAAAACATTAGGGGTTTTTCCATCTTTCTTGACACGTCTAATCATGCAATTTTTTTTTTTTTTCTTTTTTAAATTATATGAGTTTGTAAAGGGGAAAACATAGTTTTACAATATATAATTTTTTAAATATTAAAATAATATTTATAATTATTACTCAATTTATACATAACATACATCTTTATAGACTATATACATATTGTCACAAATTTCCTTATAACTTTTTAAATATTAATCCAATGATTATAAAAATTATATCTCAACAATAAAAACATTGTCAACTATGCTTTTAAAAAAATAGTTTTCATGAAGTTAAGGTCAAAAAGTTGTGTTCATATACTTGAAATTTAAATTTTCCAGCTATATTGAGTTGTAAAATTATTAAAAAATTATATATATATATATATATATATATATATATATATATATATATATATATATATATATATATATATATAAACAATCTTTGACATTAAACCTATCGATATATGAAATTTCATATAAAAATTTATTCATTTACTCAAAAAAAGTGTGTTTGTACACATGCAATCTCTTTATATTTCATAAAAAATGACCAATCTATTGTCATAAATGGATCTATTTCACACACTATTATCATCTGGGTATTGAAAACATTATATATTTAAAAAATCCATTCAAAATTCTACAATTCATGTTTTTATGTCATTGTCAAATTCCTTTTCTATGTATTTTTTACATTTTTTCTATGTTTAGCTATTGTTATTTTTAAAAAAATATATGATGCTTTATACTGCCTCCCCTTTTGTCCCCCATTATTCTGCATCTACCCATTAGAGTCAATTATCTCGTTTCTTGGTGGAAGTATTGGCATTGGCCTATGACCACTCCATTTAATTGATAGCATCCTTGGCTTGGATATCATTTACTTGCTCCACAATACATTCCAGTTGATATTCTCAATATCAGATGGAATCTTCATTCTAGACATGGGATCTAGGCTTGTCATTTTAGCATCGTGTGGTATGCTTCTGTTCATCCCAAAAAATCTCATTTTTTATGGTGCCTTCTTTATCAGGCCTTGACTATGTGAGACCATCTTAAGCATTTGGGTTTTCCTAACCCCATTTGCCTAGCTTGTCAAGAACTAGAGTCTGTTAAGCACCTTTTCTATTTTTCCCTATATGCGTAGTCTGCATGGCACTGGATTCACTCTTTTTTCTAGCCCTTTCATCATGAATTCTTCATGTGGAAGATGGATCTCTTGGGTGACACAGATCTGTTGCATTTAAAATATAATTAGTTTTGACAGATCTTTCACATTGATTTTTTTTTTCAAATATGGAAAACTAAAAATTATGCTTGCTTTAATCATGAAGAGTTGGAATGCAATTTTTATGTTTCTGAAAAAATTATTGTTTTCTCTAATGTTACTCTTTAGATATAAAGCCAACAAACAAGGTCTATCTAGGGCTTAACCACCTCCAAGATTTTTTAGATCATTGGGGATATGCTCTGTGTGTGGTGAGTTAGGAACCTCTTGAACCCCCATGACATCCTTCACCCCTAGGGACGAGGACATAGGTCACATCGATAATGGTCCATAACCAGATGCAATAGTCACTCTCCATGACATTAACCACCTTGTTGGCCTTCTCCTTGACATGGTTGCCTAATTGGTTCTTCTAGATTTGAATGTGATGGCAAGGGCTGTAGATCTCCTCCTCCATTTAGGATGCTGATAACAGACACTGGGGTCTGCCTCCTCAAGGCAAATTTCCATGCCTGAGTTTGGCTATTTCTCCTTAAATAAATTGAAGTGAGACTTTAGTAGCACAAAAAAACACTAGTTGGAAGCCCTTACCTACTAACGAGGATCCTCCTGCCATGGGAGGATGGGGTGATAAGCCTCAAAGTCCATTGTCTCCTCTACCTCCCCTGATGTCCATGTTTGTTGTTGTGGCTTAAATGTTCTCATTATTTTTATTTGTACCTTGTTTACTCTACTTTGCTAGAATTTTTTGATGTGATGTTATATTTTGTAGGTGTAAGCAATTTTTGACCACTTTTCAAACATGTTCCAAGAGGTTGTTTTTGCCCTTGATGTGATTTAGCTTGTGGGATGTGACTTTTTCGTCCATTTTTTTTGTATTATTAACATTATACCATATCTTATTTTATATATAAACGCTTTTCAATAAATTAAAAAATTAAAAATTAAAAAAATAATCAACAATAAATTAAAAATAATAAAATAAGGTTTCATCTTACTTTATTATATAATTAAAACCATTGTATCCTACTTTATCAGATCAAAGAGCCTACAATAAATTAAAATTAAAATGTAAACGTTTTATCCTATTTTTTATTAATAAATTTTTTTTAATAGTTTTAATTTATAATAAATATAAATAGCTTATTCCACCTTAACGTTATCTAACTTTATCATATCAACAAAACGTAAAACCTAAACTTACCAACAGACTGTAAAACACCACTTTATCATATTTTATCCCACTTTGCCATGGAAATAAAACCTAAAACTCAAACCTAAATGTGCCAAGAGGCTAAGTTACAGATGCTAATGACTACATTAAATTATATATATGTGCATATTATATCTTTAAATTATCTTCAGATACAAGTTAGAAAATTGTACAGATAATTGTTTTGTTTTTAATTATATTATTATTTGTATCTTAGGTTTTTATTCTCGATATTAAAATAAATACATTAAATTATATATAAGTATATATTTATAATTTTAAATTATTTTCGGAATAGTTAGTTATAAAGGAAGTTTTGACCTCCTATTTGTATCTCACATTAAATTACAACTTCAATTAAAAGGTATTTGATATTTACTCATAATCGAAGAAACTATTATTATTTATTATTATCATTACTATGATTTAAAAAAATAACTATAAATATTTTTATTTAATTAAAGATAATATAAATAAATATATTCTATTTTTTCTCTAAATCATTTTTATTTATAAATAAAAATTTTACATTGTCATTCTTATTTAAGAATGATTAGAAGATATTACTTTTAAATCGTATTTTCATATAAAAATATGTAAAGATAAAAATGATGAAAAATATAATTAATATATGTCTTTTAGATAAATTTTTATAATAAACATTAAGAGGTGACATTCTCTAAATATTTGATTTGATTATACTACCAATCTAATAAAAAATATATATTAATATCAAAGATTTTATATTTCCACAGTCCATAAAATAATAAGAAAACTTTTCTAGAAAAAAACTGTTAAATTTTTCCAAACACAACACAATTTATTCCAAACAAATTCTCTTGTTATATATGCTATTATTTAACTCTTATATATTTATAAAAAAATATAAATTTAAGAATCATTTAATTATTATTTTATAATTTCAATCTTAATTTTAAGATTCATCTTAACTATGATATAAATTTTTCTTCTTTTAACATTAAATAGTGGTAGTAATGATATTATAAAATACCAATAGTTAAATATTCGTGCCAAGACAATTTAAAGTTATAGATATGTACTTATATATTCTAATGCATTCATGAGAATATGCAAACGAGACCTAAGACTCACATAACAGGTATGGTATTCCTTGCAGCCTGCCATTTAACATGTGCGGATTTCCTTCCAAATTTGTAAAGCATTTCAATGTCATATTGTCAGTTTTGTGATCTGCCAAAAGCTGAATTGAAGAACCACAGAAATGTCACACATCACTACTTTTCGTATTCAATGCAGACTTCCAGATGGGTCCAAAACTGTCTCCTCGGTTAAGAAAATAACTATTATTAAAAGGTATCCTAAGTATTGAGTCTGTTTGCCTTTTATGGAAGTAATTTTAGCAGAATTTGGTAGAATGGTGGAGTTAAATTTTTATTTTGGTGTACAAAATGAATGTTTAATTTAGTATTAAGGTGGGATATTTATTTTATTAAATTTATTTGGAATACCGTTTCATTTTTTGAGTATATTATAAGATTTGTATTTTGTGAATAGTTAAGTAATACTTTTTATATCATCATTTTTGTTAGATTACAACCCATTTAAATGTGAATTTTAATATATTTAAACACTATCACTTCTAAAAATGCGATATTTCTACAATGCATGAAACATGTTTGCAATGGTCCATGAATATGTTGATATAATTTAATTTATTTATTAACATTCATTAAAAGTTAGGATTGAATTATTGGATCTTAAAATCTATAATATTAGAAAGATGAGGAAAGAGGAAATAAAGTTGATAATAAAACAGAAGAGAAAATTAAATTTAAAATGAATAAATGGAAAGTAAAAATTCAATTCAATATAATTTTATGATGAAAATAATTTAAAAATATCAAAATAATTAAAATTATAGAACATTTATTTATATTTTATTTTTTATAAATTTAGATGTTTTTAATGATAACTAATATTATTTTAAATTGTCAATGAGATTTGAGTGAGTTGGTTAAGAGATTTGTTTGTTCTAAGCTCTCTCTCTAAATTCAAATCTAAAGAATGGCATATGAGATTGGTCTTGAACCTTTTGATTGTATCCCAAACTAATTTACAATACTCCTTTATGAATTTCTAATGTAAAAAAAATAATGATATTAAGATTTTTTTATAATTATAAATTGAAATAAATATTAAGTGTCAAATCTAATTTATTTTAATATCTAAAAATTATTTAGATAATTATATTTATAGGTGTTCTTTTGGGGAGGAGGGTGGCTATGAGTTGTAATAATGTAAGAATGTTAGCATTTAATTATTTGAAAGTAGACATTATAAAATTAAAAACAAATTAAAAAATTAATTGTTTGGAACCCGAATAATTAAATTAAAAAATAAAATAACAAACATGACTATTTAAAACATATAAAAAACATATAAATACAAACAAATTCAATCAAAAAATTTAAATTATAGAGTAAAGCCCAAACGTCCAGAGTAAAGTGACTAAATACATTATGTATTTACTATGTTGGTATATATGGTGAGCAAATTATATTTATTGTTGTGATAATTTTATTTACCTCAAAATAAAATAATCTATCTATGTAATTATCATCGTTGAATAAATAATTGGTGAATTATATATATTTTGGAAGTAATTTTATTTATGTCAAAATAATATTATTTATTTATTTATTTGACTTTATAATTATTTGGTGAATTATAATTTTGTTGTTATAATTTTATTTGTTTAAAATTTAAAAAAAATTAATTATTTATTTATCATGCTAGAATATTTAATTAGTGCCTATAATATAGAAAATGATATATATTATATTATAATATTAGATAGTTCTAATATATATTATAGTATTATATTTTATTAAATAGTATGTATGTATGTATGTATGTATGTATGTATGTATGTATGTATATATATGTATATATATATATATATATATATATATATATATATATATATATATAATACTATTAGTATATATATCTTAGATAAATTTATGGAAAATACACTGATATATATCATGTTCGATGTTTCAAGAAAAATATTTATCTGTGTATTTTGGATAAATTTATCTAAAATATGTGTAGTTTACTATAATTAAATTCAATTCATAATTATCTATTAAATAAGTAATATAATACAACATTTCACATTATTATTAATATAAAAGTCACCTTTAATTAATATTGAATGTATATGATATTCAATTCTAATTTTATTTGAAAATTTAATATTCATAACTATTAAATAAATTCTTGTTTAAAGTATATAATGTAATTTAAATTTTTGTTTTGTTTATAAATTTTATGTTTTTATTAAAATTTTAGATTTATTTTTTAAGAGATAATATTTATATATGTTAAAAATTATATTTATAATATATTATATGACATTTAATTTTTTATGTGTAAAAAAAAAATTAAAATATCTTTATCCATATATTAATCTAAAACCTTCTTATATAAATATATAAATCCAACAAGCTATCAAAATAGATAATTTCAAAATATAACAAAATTGAACCTTACTATTAATACACTAGTTACAAAACATGAAAGGTACCAACACTATATATTGCAATTAACCAAAAAAAAGACAGTAAAGATCAAAGTCTCAAAGTCGCACTCATGCAGCCATGTTTTTTACTTCCACAACAAAATTTTCTTTATTTGGGAGTAACGATTTCCTGCCACCTCCTAGAACCACACACAACCCACTTCAACTCTTGTATAACCAAGCCAGAGATTAAATCTAAAATGTCATGGAATTTTGTTAAAAATTTGAAACTTTTTAAACGGAAAAATAAAATACTATATTAAGCCATTTGACTGTTATCTTTCATAGCAATAAAAACTTGCGACTAAAATTCTTCTACAACTTGATAGAATGCAAATCCACAATAACAACCCAAAAAAAAATGCTATAGCACAACCCAGTGTTTAGGAACAAAATAAATAGGAAGAAACCCCATATTTGTTTTACACCCACACCTTCATCAATAAAACGTAGATGGGACAAAATCTGCAACAAAAACATTAAAATCTCTTTCTTTTTTCAAATCCTTAAAAGATTGAAATACCCAAACCTTCTTTGTTCAACAATAATTCACCATCATCCATTGAGACATGTCTCCTCCTACATTCCATTACTTCAGGATAGAATGGGAAGTTTTTACCTTATCTAAGGTTTAGCTTTGATAAATGATTTCTACAAGCTATCCACATATTTTAGGAGACTCAGAAACATCTAATCAAGACATTTAAATGAAGTTATAGAAACCAGGGCTATACCATCCTATTTGAGATAAGGAGGCTCACAGAATATTAATTATCACTACTTTCCAACTCCTTGAGTGAGCGACTATTATGACAATGGCAAGAAATCTGAATAGGAGAAATGGAATTGTATAGCAAAGGGAAATTTATTGAAACTAGAACATAAAATACGTTGATTCTTGGATACGTACAAAATAATAAGTAAAATTTTGTTTAAGTTGTGAATTATATAATAGAAAAGGTTGTATTTTCAATATTGATATTCTTAGCAACTTATTGGAGATACTATTTGATTTTAAGGATTTGATGTAGTTTGAGAAATGGCGTAACCTGTGTTTTATAATCCAGCTTGCATCCTTTATTTTCCTAAACTTTTTATATGTTACCAACATACTCTTAGACTATTTCGATATATTTTTGAGCTATTGGTTTGTCAGTACTATGCTAAGTGATGTCATAACCTATTTTAGAGCATATCTAGTTGACTATTATTAATATTAGACTAAATAATACAGCAGTAGTTTTTTTTACACATGTTGATTTGGTTACAACATTTAGTTTTATATATTTTACTATTCAGTTTAGATATATATTATTACATTGTATGGGTACCATTGATACCTATTTGTGGGTGCATGTATAAGTAAAATGAGCTTAGATAGTGGTGATTTCGATGATCAACGGATAAGGGATAAGGAAAATGAGTAGTCAAGTAACTTGCACAGGTAAAAAGTGATGTTATACTTAAGTCATAGTCACTATGCGTCACTTTGTTCATTTTGTTTATGTCACTTTTAATCATATTTTTCTCTTATTCTTGTTTTGATCATCTTTTCCACTTCTTTTAAGATTGCCTTAATTATTTTATCATTTACCACTTTATATTAGTTACTTGTTCTATTTCACTATCTAATTTTATTTGCCATAGTTGTTACATCATTATCCTATTGTGTTGTGCATAATTGTTCATTTTGTTTGCTCATAAGTCATCATTGTATTATAGCCAAATATTTCTGTAATGCTTTTTTACGTGAATGTTTAAATAATATCAGACCATTAAATTGCTAGCTTGAATAAACTTGTCTTAGATGTTCAATAAAAGCATTAAAATCTATATTGTCTTGACATGCATAAAAAGGACTTTTATTTTGTATTAAGCCTAAATAACTTAGGCATAGTAAAAAATTTAATGCTTTGCTTTATTATTTAAGCCTAAGCGACTTAGGCGTAGTATGGGAAATGCTTATGTTAATGTTTAATTATATTTTTTAACCCATGTTAGGGCCATGACTTTTCTTAGGCATGGTATTAGACTTCAAATCTAGATATTTGATTTCTTCTAGTGGAATGATGGTGATTTTTGAGGGGGCGTGGTATTTTGACCCCAACCAAACGACAATCAAAACTTAATTTTTGGTCTTTGAGAAAAATCATTTCATTATTGAGTTGACGTATGGAAGAGATGGGGGATGCATCTACTAAAGAGATTTGGCTATGAGGGTTGTTGAAGAGATTTGAGGAAAAGATGGAAGGAGATTTGAGAGAGAAGGATAAATAATGGAGGATAGAGAAAAACTTAGGTCGTGGCTATAAAAAGTTGGGCATGATATTTGGAGGAAATATAGGGAAACTGATAAGTAAATTTTTATTTTTATTTTCCTTTGTGTGGGCAACAAACAAGTAAGTTTTCTTGTTTTTATTTTATGGAAAATAAAGGGTGTAATTCTTTTCTTTAGTTGCAAATGAAAAGTATAGTTTGTAGCCTCATAAAGAAGTGAATGGACTTCCTGATGAGGCTGCAAAGGTTCTATACAAGTCAAAAATGAATGTTTAGCTCTTATTCTACCATGGGTCGACTTAGTTTTATTTTATGGATTTTTAAAATTTTAAAATAAAAATTATAATTTATATTTAGAAAAAATTTAATTTATTTTTTTATTTCTTGTCTGGGCATAAAAAAATGATAACATAAATAATGTTTTCTTACTTCCATAGCCTATTTGTAAGGTTTGAGCTAGGGTTAGTAAATTATTTTTCATTTTTTTTTGTTGGGTATTTCATCCCTGTAGAGGGGGAGGTCTCATTTAGATGGTTGGATTTTTTTTTTCCTTTTTTTATTGAGACATCCAGTTAGAATAGAAATTTTAGAGATTATTTTAATTATATAGAATATTTATTTTATGGTAAGTTTTATTTATCATCAAAAAAATATATTGAACTAGTTTTTTACCTATTAAGTGGTTGGGATAATTATAGCTAGGGGTTTTAAAACTAACTTGTTCACTATTTTTGAGTAGGGTACATTTGTATTTTGATGTAACAATATACTTGGTGTTTATATTCTTAAAATAAGTTTTTAATTATACATTATTTTTTATGTTCAAACCCTTGATACATCATTATTATTATTACAAAAATATGTATTTTTTTATTTTGATCTAGCCATACAAAAAGGGTCAAACATAGCTATTTCATCATTTATAGGTGATGAAATGACTATACCTGACAAATTGGCAAAAGGGTAAGCATCTAAAAGTTTATTGTTGTATTATCTGTCTTATCGTATGTGTGTTATGTAAATATATATTATTTTATTTTTGGTTTTAGAAGATGATTTTATATCACTTATAATGGTGTATTTTAACTATGGTACACGTAGAACCTAGAACGAGGGTTGATTGTGTTCAACTGAAATTATAGTTGATACCTGAAAACCATTGGAGGTAAAATAATGATGCCAAATCTATGTATATTTATTGGTCTTTGTGTACTTGATTTTCAGTTATGTATGTTTTTTAACTATTGAAAATTTAGTGATGGCTCTTATCCTTTATTACTCACAATTTTATCTCAAAAGACATAAAAATTAAACTCCACCTTCTAGCTAATGGTTGGGGAAAGTAAGGACCACTAATTTGGGGAGCTCATAAAATGGGATAGGCAGGACAGATCATGTAGATAAGTTATATTACTCAACTACATATTGGTGAAATTAGATGGTTTAGTATACTATTTAATTATTTACCATTTTTTGTAGTATTCTAGCTTATTTAAAAATGAAAAATAATCATTCGGGTTGATGTGTTAAATCAAAATATATAAATTTATACTATTGTTCATTTATTTATTTCATCACTAATATGTTGTTGATTTAATGTTCAGTTGGTTACGTTGAGTGGATGATTGTATACTTACAAAAAGATAAACAGTTAACTACTATAAGTTGAAATCCTATTTACATTCTAGTTAGTGATTATCAGTTAATATTTGATCTTATATTCTTTAATTAGTTCTCAAGAATATGTTATTAAACATAGAAGTTATGGCTGCACTTGTGTATTAATTTTGAGTTGTTCTATTTGATTACTTTTGAGTTATTTTCTACTACACCATCACTTTTATAATACAATTTTTGAGTTCTGTTTGAGTTATAAAAAGCCACTATGTATGTGAATAAATTTTACTTATAAAATCACATTATGGTATGCTAAAAAGTTGGCATTCGAACTATTATTCTTCATTATTTTGGCATATTACAACCCTACAATAATTTTGCCAATTTTTCTTTATCAAAACTAATTTAGGTAATTTGATTGCACAAATGTTGTCTATTATAAAAAATTTCATTGCGAGATTTAAAATATTTATGAGAAACAAAATCGTATTCCATTTTATAAGTATGTTTAAGTATTATGGTTGGATTAGATTATCCCTTGAAGTTAGATGATGTAAATTATCTTACTTTCCAAAACAAGGTTCCAAGAATAATTGGAAATTTTGCTAGTTTGCATAATCTTATTTATATGTTGGAAACTAAGTTATTGAACTTCTAAAAAAGAGAGAATTAATTTAAATAATATAAATCATGTATTGCAAACTATTGTTCTTAATAAAATAATGCAAGTTTCTAAAATTACATTAGAGTGTCAATATACACTCAACTAATTCCACTTATATTCAGAAGTTATTAATACTTTATAAAAATTAACTATTGAATTAGAATAGCATCATAATCATTCAAATAACCTACATGATTATGTCAAAATAATTGATCATCTCATGGAATCATACAAATCATGCTTGGTTTTAAAAATTTGTCGGTGCCTTAATGACGTGTGATAATAGTTTCTTAACTTTTGAATTATTAGCATAAACAACTCGATGTTCTTAAAGGAATAAATCATGAAAGCAAAGGTGAAACACAATAATTTATAAACCATACAAACTATGATTATGTGACATACTTTCCTTACATCAAAGTCAATTGACAAGTGATTAACATTTAAGAGATTTAAATCTGTATGTGACTAATTACAAGATGGTTTAGTAAGGTTAAGTAGCTACTATAATAAAAAAACACAATAATCATTAATGACCTTGATAAATATTGTAATAATTGAATTTGATTCCAGTAGCCTATGGTACATGTTGAATGAAGGCTTGTAGTACAAGGATTTTGTAAACTATAGATCATGTTATAATGATCTATTTATAGATAGTACTACAATGAGATCTTTGTTTACATGAAATATGTTAAATATAGATTCTTATTATAATTTCATGAGCCATAATTATATTTATAAAGTGCTTAACTTATTCAGATTACATATTTAATTAAGTTAAAATAAATACATTTTATCCATTAAGAACCTAGGTTTACAAAAGAATATATGATCCAAGAATAGCTCTTTATAAGGATGATATTTCCATAACATCCCAAATATAATGGAGGTGTGAAAAATATACCTTGAACTATACCCAAACTTATGCAAATGTGAGTCTCTTAGATAGGATAAGGACAAGTAGGTGGTCATATTGGGAAGGTGTTTGGCACCATACAATTCTAAGCTTATCACTATGTATCACATATATATACACCCCAAACTACATGAAGCCTTCCTTAGGGTAATAATCATCCCCATAGAATATTCTAGGGGTAACTACCCTAGCCAATGGTTGCATGCATGAAAATAGGGCCATTGGGATTGTGGTGGGTCATGCAAAACTAAGTTACATGTATTAAATTTTTTCACCTTTTCTCTTGTGAAAATTGAAAGAAGGCACCCTTAATTTGTTTGGGGTCATTTTATTAGATCATGTAATAAGTTATCAATTCTAAAACATATATCTAAATAATATTTAGAAAAATTTATTTTTGATAAAATCTACCTAAGAAAATATTTGGTGTCTTCTTAGGAAAATGGTTAAGATGAAGGTTGCCAAGAATGAGGTTGACAATAATCAAGGATTTAATAAGCCAAAATTAAGAGGTATAGGTCAAGGTAGTGGTAGAAACCAAGATAGGGCTCATGTTGCCTGAAATCAAAACTAAAACAAAGAGGAACCTCTTCCCCACAATGATAATGACAATAACAAAAAATGAGCACTGAATAATAATGTACTTAGGAATAACCCAACTAATAATCAATAAGAATCCTCCATGGAATCTTGTTCACTTTGAATGCCATTCAAGGCAAAATTGAAAATTAAGATCAGTGGTTAAATAATCTTGAGGGTGTTCCTATGGAATAAATCCCTCAATTAGAAACTATATATTTAAGAGAGCAAATGCTCTAGGAAGTACCAGTAAGAATGGTAGATCTAATCATCAGATAACTCAAAAAGATTCCCGACATAGATTTTCAAGTGAAGAATTAGGAAACACAGCTGATGTATTGAGTTTAAATATATAGAAATACATTAACTTACATGGTTTGATATCCAATGTGAAGGTGAAGGTCATTGTTTTCAGTTAAATGGTTCATTTTCCCTATGGTTGAACCACATATATGCCTTGTAAGGGTACTAACCTATGGCGCCTACTTGGCCAACTTTTGAGAGCCAATTCTGAAAGAAATACTTAAGTGCAAACTTTAAGGAGTATAAAATAACATACTTTTAGTTGCTCAAGAAAAAAAATATGACTATCTTGGAATATGAAAATAGCATCTTAAATATGATACACCATGTGGACTACATGCATGATAAAGTGATAAAAATAACCAAGTTCAAGTTTGGGATAATGGAAATATTGATGTATGACATCAATATGAACAATTATAAAACATTGAGAAATTCTATAGGGTATTCCCACAAGGTATAAGAAAAAGAAAATCCTAGACAAAAAGCAAGACAAGACTTGAAAATGAACAGGCAATAGTCAGAAGTTAAATTTTTTTTCCCACATCTAAAAGCTTAATTCAAACTAGAATCATAATTTTCAAATGGAAAATAGGAATTTGAATCAATTATAAGGTCAAAAATTAATTTTAAAACCCAAGGTGACTCTAAAAATGGGTCTTTCAGGAAGGACTAACAATAAAATTATGAATGTGGATCAACCATAGGGAAAAACATTGTTCTAGTATCCCCACAAAGGATAGTGGTGTGCTTGGAATGTTGTGATAACCACTACCATAAGGACTACACAAATATAAAATTTAGAAATCCAGTTGACCATAGAGTATATGCAATAGTAGACAATCAAAAAGTTGACTTCCAAGCCACTCGAATAGAGATAAGAGGTAATATTACTCATAATTTTGTATCTACTTTAATTAATTTTAGTGAAATGAACAAATTTATTCCATCTACTATATTAAATAAATGCAAGGAAACATCTATACCATTGAGAGAAGGATGAGAAGTTGATTTTGGTACCAACAAGAGGGTGCCTATCCAAGAATGCTTAGAGCAAACCAAATTTTATTTGGGGACTTTCAAACCAAGGGTGAACTTATTTTTAACTCCCTTGGGGTATTATGAAATCATATTAGGCATAGATTGGCTACAAAAAAACCATAAAACACTCAATTGCTTTAAAAAAATGAAGCAATACATTGATGAAAATAAAAAACTTGTTGAAATTCAAGGTCTTTAAGGGCCATAAATGTAGATACTAATTTCATCCATTCAATTAAGAAAGGTTGTTTAGAAAGGGTGTAAGATCTATGCAGTCCACCTATAGGAACTTTCCAAGGAGGAACAACAAACTTGTTTAGATTTTCTTATTTAACAAGAATTTATGGATGTATTTTCTATAAAAAAATTATTTTTCCACCAAAATGGGAGTTTGACATCTCTATTGAGATTATGATAGGGGTTGCCGTTACATCAAAATATCGTTATAAAATGAACATGGTAGATGTGTAAGAGTTGAATGTTTAGTTACAATAAATTTTGGACAATAGAAGCATTTGACTAAGCATGTTGCCTTGGGGTGTTACGGTAGTCTTAGGAATAAATAAATATGACACTTTACAATTGTGCATTGACTATCATATGCTCAACAAAGTGATGATAAAGATTTATTACTTACTATCTATTGAATAAATTTGACCCTAGGACAAAGTTGGTCAACCCCTATTTATTAAAACTTCCTATAGGGTCTTTCCAAGTCATAAATATGTTTATTCATGTTTTATAGGGCCAATATGTTTCACTTTAATCATATTTTTCATGTTTCCTATTTTTCCTTTATGTCACCTTTTGGTCAATTTAGAGAAGTTGTATGTGATATTCATGAAAAATAAAATGTCAAACTATTTTCTAATGTACAAGGTGTAAGTTGAGTTTCATATGGAAATTTAATTATTGATAAATTTAGGTTCAATGTGGAAAGGAGGAGATAACAACAATTTCAAATAGTTTACGGGTAATTGTATAGTAAAGTACAACCACTTGGCATGTGAAAAGGTTCAAGAGTGTCCCTTTAGGTTACCTTTATAAATTTACATGCTTAGGTAGCTTTGGTGGGCATCAAAATGGAAAAAAATATTTCATATTCTCTATCACTCTTCTAAACAAGATAAAAAGGTCAATTGGTTTACTCTCAGTACAGATAGCAGGATGTGAATCAAAACAAATGCCTTTGGTGGGTGGTAGTAATCTCTATGTAATTCCTTTTAAAGATAATATTTATAGGCTTGGTGTACCATGCCTTATAAACCATCACTAAGAAGGTTGATGAATCAAAATCACTTGTTCATTCCCATGATCTTTGGTTTTCCTATCTATTTTTAGTTCTATGATGATTCCAAGTATTGTAGGTGTATTTTAAGAGTTTTATATTTATTTACATATTGTTCTCATCTATGTTGGAATGTGTGAAGTTGAATTTATATGAAATATCACTTCACTGTGATAGAGATACATAAATATCAATGGTCTATAGATGTTGTTCTTCGGTGCAGTGTTTTGTCTTCTCATAGTGGTTTCAGGTTAAAGGTAATATACTCATACAACCTCCTTTTTTAGCATGATTATAGTCTAGGAAAGTTAAATAGGCATATGGAGGTATTAATTCTTGTAAATAGATGAATTTAAAGATGGTTCCATATGCATAACCATATTTCAATACTATAACAACCTACAAGATTGTGTACGAGGTTTGAGGCAAAGTGTTGAAAATTCTCTAGAGGTGTATAAGTCCAATTTAAGAATTCAACCAGGTCTAAGGACATAAAGGAAGTCATTATAATAATGATGAGGCCAATACAAATAGTTAGATCCAAATCCACATTCAAAAATTTAAAATAAGACTCATTACCTTAATATCTCTGAAAAGAGATTTTGCCCTGTATATTGTCATCTTATGATGAGAAGATATGAAAGGAGGTTACCTTAATGTCTCCATCCTTGAATCCTATACATGGTATTCATGTTATAACATGAAAGGAGGTTTTTCTGGTCTAGATAAAACAATGTAAAGGAACTTCCAATTCCATAAAAGTCTCCATTGCAAACACTTATTGAAAACTGCAGTGTTTTGAGTATAGAATGTGAAATAGAATTAAGTGCAATAACATTGATTGAAACATAGTTATAAGGTGTGAAAAGAGAAAATCCAATTGAGGGATAGTATTAATAAACTTATATAACTATAGAGGATTTAAACATAGTGCAAAAGCACCTATGACCACCTACAGGTTTCATATCCACTAACAACATTTACAGTGAATGTACAAATCCACAATGTGTTGATGATGGGAGAAAAGAAGTATGGAATGCAAACTTAGTGACTCTATTAGTTTTGATATTACCTAAAAATATAATAGGAAATAAAAAAAAATTAATATAAAATGACGTGATAGGACTCATCACCTATAGTGTTTCTTGTTTCTTCCAAAATTACCACCTACAATTTACATTCAATTTACAAACTAGCTTAGGCTAGTGAAAAGAGAGAGTTTGAAAGTTGGAAAAGGTTTATAATGGATTGAGAACCACTCTCACAATGGAAATACCAACCTCATATTTTTATTAAAGAGAGGATTTAGATAAAATACAAGTTCTAACTTTTCACTAAGTTTAAGGTCTCTAGACCCTACAAACAGTACATAGTCTTGAGTGGCTAGTTTTAGGTTTTGTGGTGTTGGGATATTTATACAAGTAGCCAATACTTACTAATTGGTTAAAAAATATCTAAAATATATAATATAATATCTAAAAATATAATTTTTTCAATGTAAATAGGGGATATTCCATCTATTTTATCTCAGAGAGAGGGCACTCGTAGTTAAGACAAAACTATAGTCATGCCATGAAAATGAAAGGAGGATGATATAAGGAGTATCAGAACACTATGACATGATGTGGGATATTTATTTTGATGTGATCAATGGTTTAGTGTTATATTTAATCATATTAAGCATGTATAGGTGATAATACACATAAGTATACAGTCCAAACCTAGTAGGCCTAAATTCAGAATGAACCCTAATAGCTTCCAATATCATTTATAGCATCAGATAAATTTTATAAACTAGTTGTTGATCTTTAAGGGAGAGTGTAGAGTCCACAACATCCATTATTTTTCAAGGAAGTATCCCATGTTTTTCATTCTAACCCAAAACCATCTCAACCCTGTCTATAAAGCATGAGAGGGATCGATAGGCCAAGTTTAACTACTCACATTTGTATGGACATTATTCATGAGACTTAAATCACTTGAGAAGAGTTGAAGGTGTTATTTTACCTCAACTTTATGTAATTTTTTCAAATTTTAGACGTCATGATTTTATGAACAATCTTTAATAGGCCAAACATCTGAAAACCTTCTCAAAACCCTTGTTTGGACCTGATGGGGAATATATGGTGGGAAATTCATATAAATATGATCAAATGGACATGAAACTAATTTTAACATGTCTATCACTCTCCTAATCACCATGAATCACACTTTGGCCATACTGTGATCTGTATAGACAAGGATAATTATTTGTTTTTTAAAGCATTTGAATTGTTTGATAGGTACAAAAGAGAATGGGAAAATAAATATATTTAAGGGAGTTCCTTAGGAAATTATTATAAATCCTATAATTAATTTCTCACCATGGTTGAATATTAAAATACTTATACTATCTCAATCATAACAGGCAATCTAAATAGATAGTGAGAAGGCAAGATGATTATCAAGTGATGGAAGTGAGAAGTATTCTATGAGTTTCATTGAGGTATATTTGATAGAGCAAAGGATAAAGGAGATTAATTTTATTTTACTTGAATTTATTTAATGTGTTTATTCAATCAACTACAATCCATTTGGATGACAAGTGTGAACACAAACCTTGAGGACTAGTGACAAATGACTACAAGCATTGAATGACATATGACAAAGATGAATCCATCAGTTAGGGATGGGTAGATGACTTGGATTGATCTCTTATCTACCTTATCATGATAGAACATATGTGTCAATTCTTTCTATGGTAGTTTTGGACACTCAAATACTCTTAGCATCATGAAGGAAATTTCAAAGCAAGTAATGAAGGGTCTACACTAACTTGAGGAAGGTGCTCTATTTGAGATTGATACATGTTCACATCAACCTACCAACTTATTTAACACTTCATTCCGGGGATATTGTAACTATTTTTTTAATTTTTATAGGTGGTCTTATGATCCTTCATCTTCACTTCTTCTCTCTCTTCTCAAGTGTTCTATAAATTCAAGCCTTTTTAGCTTTGTAAGGGATCCATAATTGGTATGGAGAAGCCCTTCTAATTTTGACACCTTAATTGCCTCTAAATAAAAAAATTTAAGTTCAATTTATTCTATTTAATCTCTTAATTGAATGTGTTAAGTGGTTTGTGTGTTGACAAGTGATGAAAATGCTCTCCTTGATTCCATGTCTACTCTTGCATGCTTGTGTAAATGAGATATCTTCTAACAAGTTTCATAAAGTTTATTATTTATAAAGTTTCTCTTGAAGTGTGATACTTTTTATAAGTGTCTTATATTATACCTTCTCTTCACGCACCTCTAAATAGGCATATCAATCTACCTTTATGAGAAATACTTATGCTAAAAGGACATAGGGTTGATTTCAGTATGAGTTGTCTTCTTTCTTAAGTGAAAATGCAAGTGTGTTGTGCGGAGTTGTCTTAGTATATCAACTCATTATCATAGTGATTATTTTATGTCTCCTTGTTCAATTTTCACCCCTAATAGTGATTATCTTAGTGTAGTGTGAGCCTATGAGACAAATCAAGGGAGCTCACTCTTTCGAACATAGAGATCTATCTCTTGTAGTGGCTTATCTATAAAGGGAGATAGTTCCATGTTGTCCTAAAATTGATAATGTATAATTGAATTATATAAGATAAAATTTTATGATACAATAATTTTGGTATGCACTGTGGGACATGAGGTCTATTAAGGTCATTCAATTTAGATGTTGGAACTGTAATAGTCTACTTCTTGTAACATTTGGTGACTTCAAAGTTTTAATCTTGGTTATAGACTGGTGCACTCTTTCATGCCTAATGTAAAGACAAGGTATATGACCAAAGGCATACCTTTTTAATTTTAAGATCTTCCTCCTTATTCTTACAAATCAAGTAGATTTGAGCATACCCATCCCTATACAAAGAGGTCCTATCTTGATTACAAGCCCATAAGAAAGTTCTTGATCCATCCATTATTGTAAAGTCTTAAGGACACCATGTCAAGGAACCATACTTTTATTGCATTTAATTGCCATATCCCTCTAAATATTTCTCAATGTGATTATATCCCCATATCTTCCCTTAAAAGTGTTCCATCATACACCGGTGAGTCTTCTATCACACCCATTGAGCATATAATAAATATTACTAACTTCTAAAATATCCATCACATCAGAGAGGAGAACATTTTAATCACGTTTTTTTTTGTCTCAATCAATGTAAAATATCTTGATTGCTATGGAACATTGGCACCCTAATAAATTGCAACATAGGATGAGCTAGGAGATATATTGAGAAGAAGATCTGAGAATGAGTTACAAGTTGTCACTAATACATTAGCTAAAAACCATTAAAAGAGCACCTCAAGAAGTCATTTATAACTTAAATATAATATTATTGAAGACTTGGGATATAATCCCAATATTGGTAAGACCAAAAACACACCATGATTTTCTTTATTTCCTTAAAGCATTGGATAGTGAATTCTCAATGATGATATAATCCATGGGAGATGACACTCTACTCGATGCCTATGAGGTGTCCATTGGGGTAGATAATTTTTTTGTCTAAGATGGTATTAATGCCTCAAGACCTCCTATGCCTCTTTTTCCTAACTTACAAACTCTTAAACCTATTGTTTCTCCCATTCCTTGACCTAAAAATAAGTTTGTTTCCCCTAGTCAATGAAACAAACCTAATGAGGCAAAAAGGATGAGAAATTTAGAATAAAATAACCTAAATGTAAAGAGGATAATCCATAAACATCAAGTCAAGACATTCAAAATTCACCATCATTCTAATCAATCTTTCCCCAACTATCAAGGCAATAGATTTCCTTTCCAAGGTCATCCTCAAGGTCAAGGATAATTTGTCCAATATAAGCCATATGGTGGTTACAATCCAATGATCCTCCTACCTCAATGACACTAATGCATACTAAAAAAAATATTACTCAAGATCATGATATTCAACCTTCATTGGATAAACCTTATGATCCATCTCTTTATGTAAATCAAGCCTTCATGGCAAATTTTGGAAAAATGCTAGCTATGACTCAAAACAAAGTATCAAATGGACGAGTAACTAATGGTAAAAGTAATTAAATGGGGTCTATATTAGGTAATTGGTATCAAGATGGCTTATGTGTAGTCAATCATCAAGTATAGTCAAGTATGGATACAATTTCTATAGTTTTAAACACAATGAGTAAGAAGAAGGTTATTGAAGAAGTTTAAGGGGCTGCTAATGGTTCTCCACTAAATGTTAAAAAAAGTAGTAGTCTAGATATGTATAATGTCATTACAACTTCAAAATTAAGTAAAAGAGATTAGAATGTTAGGAATGATTTCATAACTCCAAATTCTTAAGGTGTAGGCAACATGATTGATTCTAGTGGACAAGCAAAAGTTAGCATTCCTTTCACTAAAATTTTGGATCAAATGAAAAGGTATCAAGTGAATGTGTCAATTTGGGATACATTGGATATATCTAGTAAATCATATCTACTTCAAGAGGAGTTTTACAAGCCTATTTTGACATCCAAATATCTTATTCAAAGAAAGGCAACCTAAACAAACACCATAATTCCAAGTTAAAGACAGTCAAGTAAAGTGAAAAAGATTGACAAACCTCCATTATATCTATCCATAATTATTAGAGATTATTTGTTCCATAATTGTCTCATTGATAGTGGATCTAGTACTTGTGTCATGCCCAAGATGGTAGGTGACAAACTGGACTTGAAGTATGAACCCCATGTCAAAGGAGTGCTCCA
Organism: Torreya grandis; assembly: GCA_037957365.1. Taxonomy (NCBI): domain Eukaryota; kingdom Viridiplantae; phylum Streptophyta; class Pinopsida; order Cupressales; family Taxaceae; genus Torreya; species Torreya grandis. Next base: position 538,554 of record JARHVA010005923.1, read on the forward strand.
ATTGGATGGGTTAGATGCCAAGACCATTGGAATAATTAGAGGGTTACAAATAATTCTCTATGTTTGTCCTACCTTCATCATTTCTTAGGATGTTGTAGTGGTTGATTTTCCCCCTTATTTTCACTTGGTTTATCTAGAGTGTTTGCTACTAAAATTGGTGGCTATCTAACTTCAGACTAGTCCTACATGGGTTATAAGACTAGATATGGTAAAAAAATGACAATCAAGTTTGAATCCCTTTATAGTTTTCATGTTGAAACTTATGTGCCTTACACCTCTAACATAAAATGTAATGTGATTGAATAATATGATCATCCTAGTGATCAAAATCCTATAACTCTCCTTGATGGTATATTTTATTTATATCTTGATAAGTGGGTTGTTGAGAAAGGTGGTTCTGAAGAAACTAGTCTTGGAACTTACATACTTCTTAAGGACATTTATGGAGTCCTTGACGTAGATCATGATTAAATAATATAACATGTTGCATTGGGAACTACCTTGTATGTGTGAATGGTGATGTGAGTATCCCATCTTTGTCAAAACATGGTGGTCCTAATGAGTAGCCCATTCGACCTAAAAAAAAATAAAACACTCATAAGCATAAACATCATGAAGAGGTAGATGACATATGTTAGCAATACTATGCCATTATTAAATAATTTTAGGAGGTTACTAGATCTTTAGTCCTTGAAGATGAGTTTAGACCTGATGTTAAGGACAATCATGTTCTCAATGAGCACAAAGAGGAACTTGAGATCTCTATCAAACACGAAGCAACCTTGGCAAACATGCTATGATTGATGAGCATGAAGAAGAGTTTGAGAATTCAATTGAGTAATAAACACCCTCGGTAGAATATGAAGTGTTTAATAAACATAATGAGGATAGTCGTGATGAATTAAAATAAGAAGCATGCCATGCTTCAAAGATACTTGATTTTGAGGATTATTTGAGGACTCGCAAGATGTAGATTGAAGACTGTCAATTGAGCATAACAAAGGTTAAGCCATATTTGAACTCAAAAAAACATTCAAGTAAGTCAGATGGAGTTTTATTAAGAGCTCAAAGTGACATACTTGTAGTCACATAGGATACAAACATGGTAAGTCACGTTATTACCTAAAAAAAAAAGTGTAAATATACAAGCATGCCTCATATGATGGATTGTTTTCTTGGATCAGCAGTGAGGCAAGAGGCATTTTCTTTGACCATGGTTGAATCAATTTAGAATATTATTTTTGCCTCAAGTGATTTGATGTATTGTACATATTATGGTAGGAGTGTTTCCTTTTAGTTGGATTGTGTTTTCCTTAAGTGTTCTTGAGAACACAAGTATGAGTCTTATTTCTTGTGTTATTGCTTGTTTCCCTATTGTGTGTGGTGTGTTTTATGTTCTTTCAAATGGTCTTCAGTGCCAATAAAAATGTATAGGTGGCCCCATATTTCAATACATGGGAGAAGGTTACTAGTCTTTGGCATATTAGGTTTTCTACCCATAGGAAATTGCAAAAATATTGACCAAATTTGACCCTAAGTCAAAAAAATTTAACCCCTATATAGTCAAAATTATTATATGGTCTTGCTAAGGTCATAAATATGTTTATTAATGTTTAGTAGGGTCACTTAATCTATTTCACTTTAGTTATATGTGTCATTTGTCTTATTTTTCCTTTATATCACATGTTGGTTGCTTTAGAAAAGTTGTACCTAATGTTCATGAAAATACAAATGTAAAAATATTTTCCAACATAAAAGTTGTTAGTTTAGTGTTATATGGTAGTTTGGTAACTAATAAATGTAGGTTAAATGTGGAAAGGAGGAGATAACAACAATTTCAAGTAGTTTAATGATAGTTGTATAGTTAAGTATAAATACTTGGCACATGGGAAGGCTTAGGAATGTCATTTTAGGTTCCCTCCATCCATTTCCATGCTTAGGTAGATTTTTTATGCTTTAAAAAGGAAAAAACTAGTTCGTATTCTCGATCACTCTCCTAGATAAGCTAAAAAGGTCAATCGGTTTACTCTCAGTACGGATAGGAGGATGTGAGTCAAAGAAAATGCATTTGGTGTGTGGTCATCCTCTTTATATGCTTCCTTTTCATGGAAATATTTTTGTATTTGGTGTACCATGATCTATGAACCATTACTAGGAAGGTTGATGACTCAAAATGGTTTGCTAATCCCCATGGCCTCTAGTTTTCCTATATATTTGCAGTTGTATGATGATTCCAAGTATTGTAGGTGTATATTAAGAGTTTTCTCTTAACTTCCATGTTTTTCTCATTTATTTTTTCACCTATGAATATGAATATATATGTAATATCACTTCATTATGATAGAGATGCACAAATATCAATGGTCTATGGATGTTTTTTTTAGATGTAGTACTTCATTTTCTCACAATGGTTTTAGGTTAAAGGTAATATAATTGTATGACATCCTATTTGAGAATGATGATGGTCTAGGTAAGTTCACATACCTATTAATTTATTAAGTCTTTTAAATAGGTGAATTTGAAGATGGTTCCATATGCACAATCATATTTCAATACAATATCAACCTACAGGACTATGTAGGAGGTCTGAGGTAGAGTGTTAAAAATTCTCTAGTGCTGTATAAGTCTAATTGAAGCCTTTAACTAGGTATAAGGACATAAAATAAGTCATTGTATGAATTTTGAGGCCAATACACACAGTCATATCCAAATCCATGTTCATTGGGTTAAAATTAGATTCACTACCTTAATATCTTTGAAAAGGGATTTTGCCCTGTATATTTCCATCTTGTGATGAGAAGATATGATTTTTGAGTGAGTCTTGTGTCTCCATCCTTGTAGTAATTTTTGAACATGAAATGAGGTGGTTTTGGTCAAGATAAAATAGTGTAAAGGAGCTTCTAATTCCATCAAAGTCTCCATTGTAAGCACTAAGTGAAAACTACATTGTTTTGAGTCTAAAGAGTGAAATATAATTAAGTGCATTATAGTAGATTTATTGGAACATAGTTATAAGGTGTGAAAAGAGATCATCTACATGAGGGATAATATTATTGACCTCAGAGACCTATATAGAAGTTAAACATAGTGCTCAAGAACTTATAACTATCTACAGGTCTCATATCCCCTAACAACACTTATAGTGAATCTATAAATCCATAGTGTGTTTATGATGGGAGATAAGAAGTATGTCCTACAAACATAGTGACTATATTAGGTTTGATATGACATAATGAGATAAGGGGAAATAAAAAATTTTAATATAGGTGTTATGACCTTTAATATTTCTTTTCTCTCCCAAAACTACCACCTACAATTTACACTTAGTGTGAAAACTAGCTTAGGCTACTAAAGAGAGATAGTTTTAATGTTGGCAAAGGTGTATAATGGATTAAAAATATTGATAAAATTATATAATTAGAAGTAAAAAAGTCATATGTTTCTTAGAGAGAGGAGGCAGAGTAAAGATAATTTATATCTTTTCATTAAGTCTAAGGTCTCTAGACCTTGTAGATAGTACACAATCTTGAGAGGCTAGTTTTAAGTTTTGTGATGTTTGGATATTTTTAGAGGTGACCAATAATTCAAAATGGGTAAAATGTATCTCTAATACCTAATATAACCTCCCATAATATCATTTTTTAAATGCAAATAGGGGAGATCCCTTTTGTTTTATCTTAGACAGAGGGCACTCCCAATCAAGACAAAAATGAATGCATGGCATGAAAATGATAATAAGATGGCATAAGGAGTATTGGAACACTGTGAGATGATGTGGGAGATTTACTTGGATGTGATCAATGGTTTAAGGTCACCTTAAATCATGGGAAACACCTACAAGTGATCATACACATAAGTATGCAGTCCAAGTGTAGTAGGCCTAAATTTAGAATGAACCCTAATAGCTTTCAATCTTATTTATAGAATCAATTGAATTTTCCAAACTACTTGATGAACTTAAAGGGAGAGTGGAGAGCCACAACATCCATTGTTTTATAGGGAAGTATCCCAAGGTGGTCATTCTGATCCAAAACCATCTCAAACCTATTGAGAAAGCATGAGAGGGATTGGGAGGCCAAGTTTAACTACTCTCATTGTACGAACCTTGTGCATGAAACATCAAGAATATGGGAAGATTTTAAGGGGTATTTTTTCTCAACTTTGTGTAATTTTTTTAAAGTTTGGACGTCATGATTTTATGAACAATCCTTAATACTCCAAACATCCTAAAATCCTCTCAAAACCATGGTTTGAACCTGATGGGGAATATATGGTGGGAAATGCATCCAAAGATGATCAAATGGATATGAAATTAATTGGAACATTTATATTCTCTCCTAGCCACCATGACTCAAAATTTGGCCATATTGTCATTTGTATGGATAGGGTTAATTCTTTATTTCCTATAGGCTTTGAACTATTTCATAGATACAAAAGATAATGGGAAATTGAATATCATTTTTGGAGGTCTTTAGGGACTTTTCATAACTCCTATAATTCATTTCTCACCATGTTTGAATATAAAATGACTTATACTATCTCATTCATACATACAGTCTAAATAGATAGTGAGAAGGCAATTTGATTATCAACTGATGGAAGTGAGAATTATTCTATGAGTTTCACTAAGATCTATTTGATAGACTACAAGATAAAGGATATTCATTTGATTTTACTAGCATCTCTTCAATGTATTTCTTTAAGAAACTACAAGCAATTTGGATGACAAGTGTGATCACAAACCTAGAGGACTAGGGACAAATGATTACAAGTAATGAATGACATATGAAAAAGATGAGTCCATCAATTAGGGATGAGTAGATGGCATGCATTGATCTCTTATCTACCTTCTCATGATAGACCATATGTTTTAAGGCTTCCTATGTTATTTTTTAACACTCAAGTGCACTCTTTAGCATCATGAAGGCAATTTCAAAGCAAGAAATGAAGGGTATATGCCAACTTGAGGAAGGTTCTCTATCTAAGATTGATACATGTTCACATCAATGTACTAACTTATTTTCCACTTAGTTCCATGGAAATTGTAACTAGTTTCTAAATTTTGACACTTGATCTTGTGACCCTTCATCCTCACTTGTTCTCTCTCTTCTCATTTGTTCTATAAATTCAATATTTTTTAGATTTTTAAGGGATCCGTAATTGGTATGGAAAATCCCTTATAATTTTGACACGTTATTTTCCTTTGAATAAATTTTTCTTAGTTTAATTGATTCTCTACATTATCTTACTTGAACATGTTAAGTGGTTTGTGTGTTGACAAATGATTAAAATTTTATCCTTGGTTCTATGTTTATTCTTGCATGTTTGTGTGAATGAGATATATTTTAATAGGTTTCATTAAGTGTATTGTTTGGTAAATTTTGTATTGAAGTGTGAGAGGGCCTGGTAGTGTCTTGTGTCATACCATATCTTCACCCACCTCTAGATTGGTATAGAAATCTACCTCTATGAGAAATACTTATGCTATAATGACATAAGGTTCATTTCAATTTAAATTTTCTTGATTCTTAATTATAAATGCAAGTGTGTTGTGTGGAGTTATCTTTGTGTATCACTACTTTATCATAGGGTTTATTTTATGCCTCCTTCCATTTTCACCCACAATAATGATTATCTTATTATAGTGTGAGCTTAAGAGACAAATCAAGGGAGCCATCTATTTCAAACCTAAAGATCTATCTCTTGTAGTGGCTTGTCTATGAAGGGAGATAGTTCTACATTGTCCTAAAATTGAGAAGTTATAGTTGACTTCTCTAGGATGAAATTTTAGGCTACAACACTACCCTAGATTGATGATTTTTTTATCAGATGAAAGATGCAAAATTATTTTCTAAAATTTATCTAATATCCAGCTACCATCAATTAAGGATCAAAGAGGAAGACATATAAAAATCAACCTTTTGAACTTGGAATGGTCACTAAAAGTTTATTGTTATGTTGTTTAGCATCACAAACACACCTACAAAATTCATGAATGTAATGAATATTGTTTTCATATATTTCTTTGACAAATTTGTAATAGTGTTCTTGGATGACATCCTTAACTACTCTAAGAATGAAGTTGAACATGATCAAAACTTAAGGTTGGTTTTGTAAAGATTAAGACAACATAAGTTGTTCTGTAATCTATCTAAATGTACCTTTTACTAAATAAAAATACATTAATTAGGGTACATGATCTCTAAGAAATACATTTTTGTAGATCCAACAAATATTTAATCCATTTAAGAGTGGCCTGATCCAACTAATGTTTACAATGTGCATAGTTTTTATGGGCTTGGATGGATAATATCAGTTGTTTGTAGAAAATTTATCTTGCCTAGGCTACCCCATTACATCCTTGCAACATAAAGGTAGAAAATTTTCATGGAAACCTCAATGTGAAGAGGATTTCAAAAATATCAAGGAGTTGTTAACAATATCTCTTAATTTGATTATCCATAATCTAAATGGTCATTTTAAGGTATGGGTTTATGATGTTGAGGAAATATTTAGTAGTACATTGATCCAAGATGGTAAAATGGTGGCCTATGAATCTTGCAAGCTCAGAGAATCTGAAAAGAACTATCCTACATATGATTTAGAGATTGCTAACATTGTTCACACATTAAAATAATGGAAGAACTTTTTACTAGGCAAATATTTCAAGGTGAAATTTGATCAACATAGCCTAGAACCCATATTCTCACAAGATGATTTGAATGCCTACCAGTGTAGATGGATGTATTTTGTCAACAATATTGACATGGACATCTCTTATGTGAAGTGAAAGGGAAATAAAATGGATAATGCACTCAACAAGTATACATACATTATTGTCTTGTATATTTTAAAAGGAAATTTTAGGAGTGTTATCCTAAAATAAAAACATCCTAATAAATAATGTCAAGAATTAAGTCTAGGACTAGTTGGCGAGCCTTTGAAAAAAGAATTTACTAATTATTTATTGAGAAAGATGGATTTATAAATCATTGAAATAAAAAAATTGTACCTGAATTAGGTGGGTTATGCAATATTTTACTATAAGAAGTGCATACATCACCCCATTTTTCCCATCCAAGTGTCAAAAAATGACCCATGATGTGAAAAGGCTCTATTTTTGGCCAGGTCTAACGAAAGATGTTACCAACTTTGTGGAAAGGTGTATGGAATGTCAGTGTGTAAAGGTTAAACACTGTTATCCTAGGGGATTACTATACCTAAATGAAATATCAATAGACAAATAGATAGTGGTTTCACTTGATCTTTTTGTAGGACTACCTAAATCTCATAGTTGGCATGACACTATCTTGGTGGTAATTAACAAAGAAACTAAGGTTTGTCACTTTATTATTGTGAATTTGAATAATGGCATTATTTTTTTTGTTGAATTCTTTGTCAATAAGTGTTTTAGTTACATGGAATACCATGGTCGTTGTCTCTGATAGAGACAAGCTATTCACATCAAGGTTCTAGTGAACACTAAGCACAAATTTTGGCACTTGATTAAATTTTAGTTCTTTATAGCACCAAGAAATGGATGGTCAAACTTAAATATTGAACCAAGTAGTTGAAGACATGTTGTGCATGTATGTTATGGATCAATAAACCAAATGAGAGGGTTATTTATATTTAGTTAAGTTTACCTATAACAACTTTTATGATTCTATAATTAAAATGGATCCTTTTGAAGCCTTGTATGGGTAGAAATTTACAACTCCATTTGGCTTGGATAGGAAATAATATGAGGCCATTACTAGTACATAATTATTGATGGAACATGATGATTAAATGGCCATAATACATGAAAAATTGAAGGATGCTTTTGATTGGAAAAAGAGTTATATGATTTGAAGAGAATGCCTCATAAATTTGTTGTTGGTAAAAAGGCTCTTCTTCATGTAAGATCATAGAATAATTCCATCAAGTTTTGGAAAATATCCAAGTTGGCTTCATCTTTTGTTGGCCCATTCAACATTATAGACAAAATCATCCCTATTTTTATTGGTTGGATTTAAATTCTTCTCTATCAATAATTCATGATGCATTCTATCTTGCATTACTAAGGAAATATGCACCTATTCCATTACATGTGTTGGATAGGAAAAACTTTTAGGTTATGAAGGAGAAAATGATGTAGCTAAACCTTGTGAAAATATTGGGTCATCACAATATTAAATTAATAAATAGATAAATGTAATAGGTCTTGATACAATGAGAACCACTAAGTACTAGTAACACCACTTGGGAGGATACATAACTATTTAAACAACACTATGCTCGGTTATTTTGATCTATTATTGAGATGACTCCTATTTAAGGGTAGGAGGATGTTATACCCAACCTACATATTTTATTTTCCTAGTTTTTTATATGTTTCCAACATGTTTTTATACTATTTGGATATACTTTTGATCTATTATTTTTCCATTACTATGATAAGTAATGTCATAATATGTTTTAGATCATATATAGTTGGCTATTATTGACATTGGACTAAATACTAAAACTATAGTTTATTTTCAACATGTGTTAGTTTGGTTATAGCATTCATTTTTTTGTATTATATTATTCAGTTTAGCTATATATTATTACATTATATAGGCAATGTTGATGCCCATTTTTGGGTGTAGGTATAGGTAAAACATCTAGGCTACTGGTGGACTTCAGTAGTCAAGGGATAAGGGACAAGGGAAATAAAAAGTTAGGTAACTGACATAGGTAACCAAAGTTGTTATATTTGATCCATAGTCATTATGAAATAATCTATACATTTTGTTTATGCTACTTTTAATCATCTTTTAATCTTATTCTTGTTTTGATCATCTTCTCTACTTTTATTGAACTTTTCTTGATTATTTTATCATTGATCAGTTGGTATTAGTTACTATTTTGATTTTGTTATCTAATTTTATTTGTGATAACTGTTACATATTTATCTCATTGTTTTTTACATAATCATTATTATTTTTTGTTTCATATCCGTCATTGTCTTATAACCAATTATGAGTTCAATTATTGTTTCTAGGAATATTTAAACAAGTATGGACCACTAAATGTCTAGCTCTACTAAGATTATCTTGGATGTTTAATAAAAGCATTAAAATTTGGTATTGTCTTAGCATGCATAATAAAGTAATTTTATTTTGTCTTAAGCCTAAATAACTTAGGGATAGTAAAAAGGTTAATGTTTTATTTTATTTTATAAGACTAAGTGACTAAGGCATAGAAGGGTAAATGTTTATGTTAATATCTAATTTGATTTTTTTAACCCATATTAGGGCCTTGACTTATCTTAGGCATCTTATTAGACTTCAAATCAAGATAATTGATTGTTTTTTTCTGAAATGGTGTTTGTAGAGGGGGTATGGGATTTTGACCCCAACTAAACAACATTCAGAACTTATTTTTTGGTCATTGAGAGAAATCATTTCATTCATAATTTTGACATAAGGAAGAGATGGTAGGTGCAACTACCAAATAGATTTTGTTATGAGGGTTGTTGAGGATATTTGTAGAAATATGGAAGGATATTTAGGAGAAAATGAGAAATAGTGGAGGATAGATAAAGACTAGCTTGGGACATGGATATAAAAGCTCAACATGGCACTTGGGGGAAAGATAAGGAAGTTGGAAAGTAAGAAAATTATTATATTTCATTCCCTCTATGTGGGCAACAAAATATTGGTAATATGATTATCGTTGATGTCAAAAGGGGGATCAAGGATGTCATTGATGTCAAAAGGGAGATTATGGATGTCATTGATGTTTAAGGCTGCGTATGGTGATTTGAGGATGTGGAAAGGATCCTATCAAATATCAAGGATGATTGGAGTGCTTATGTGCATGATTCAAATTCATTTTGTTCCTCATATATCTCTTCTAGACATTTTGGGTCTATGATAGGAATCTCTAAAGAGGTAGTTTGTTGATGTCATGGTTTCCATGTGTGGATGAGTCTAGGGTAGTTGGTCATATGGTTATGATCACAATAGTACTTAATTGTTATGTAATAGATTTTAAGACATATAATGAAGTGTAGTTGAAGATATTGGGATACAAATTTGGCTACGTAGACAAAATTAACGAAGTTCTAACACTTAGCTTAATCTTTAGAAGGGATAAATAAATCTAAGTAAACATGTTGATGAGGTTAGAGTTCACACACATAGAAGTGTTAGGAAAAATAATCATATGGGTTTGTTCATCTTTATGCCTAGTTTTTATGTGTTGAATCTTAGGTTACATGATTTAGTGTGACAAAAGATATACATGTGAAAATTTGGGCTCCTAGGCATCTTGATAGTGATTTTCCATAGTCAAATTTGTAGATGGCAAGAAAAAGCTAAGTAGGAATTTTTAGGATGTCATATATTTCACATGTGAAGGTTTCTTGTGGAGATGAATATATGGATGGAATTCCCTAAGTGAGAGGATCTTATGTGCTAAATTATAGGTTATGTGATGAAGTGCATCAAAATTTATGCAAGAACATAGATGACCTTATAAGAAGTTCTATGCATAGTTAGATATGTGGCAGAATAATTTAAGTGAGAAGATTAATATCATTATATATTTCATACATAAAGAATTCAATAAGAAATGAGCATATATGGGTTTGTTCACTATCATGACTAGTTTATATGGTCTAAATTCTATACCAGGCAATTGAGTGAAGCAAAAGATATGAAGGTGAAAAGTTAGCCTTCCAAGCATAATAGAGATGGCCCCCACACTTAGTCAAATATATAGAAGGTAGATTTCAAGATAGTTAGAATATCAAAAGTTAGCGCTTGATCATATGTTGAAGATCCAATGAAGTATATAAAATTCAATTTGTCAAAGGAACTTTTGATTAAATGCACTAGTGATAAGTATCACAGTCATAGAGCTTACACAAAAAATCTACAGAGTGGTTTATTGTCAATTAGTTAATGATCTGTACAAGGATGCCAAGTGTCTCAATAGTAGGAACTAATAACAATGTGAAAAAGGCATGCACTATTTCCAAGTGTCATATTCACGGGATCTCATTAGAGATATAGATCGATCTTGTCAAAAGATGGAACAATGAGTAGTTGATCATGTAAAGAAGATCCAATAGAGTGAGTGGACTCAAATGAGATTAAGTGCTTAATATGTAATGAGATAGAGGTGATTCAGGGATTTAGCTTGTTTAATGAGATCAATAGAGTGTATTTATTTTGAAGGCTCATGAAGTAGTGAGATGAGATAAAGAGCTTGATGTTTAATGATAAGATAAAAGTAAAGTTTATGTAACATTAGAGATCTAATAACACGTAGGATTTTAGATAAGAAAGATCAATGGATTTATTTTAAAGGTTATAATGTTAAAGTCTGGAAGTGTACAAATATTGAATGGAGTGTGTAAGCTTATCAAAGCTTGATCAAATAGATACATTTTAAAGTTGAGAAATTTGAATTAAGACCATCAGATCAATGTGCCAAGCTTAAGATCAATGTTAGATATTTAAATATATGATCATGCTAATGGTCAAGAATAAGAACATGTAAGAACATGTAGGTAAGCCATAAATTACAATACAGACAATGATAGTGATTGATTTAATCAACTAAATCTATGTAAATATGCATGTGTATCAAAACTAGAGTCTAGTAGATGCTATAAATAGTAATGAGACCAATAATCATGATAGTGGAGCATGAGTTCAAGATGAAAGAAACATGAATTTAAAGATATAATCTAATGTCCAACATAACTGAGCATGATGTGTTAGCAAACTAGTGTGAACATAGATGAGATATGAAACCCTAGATAAACTATTTATATATGTCACCTAGGATACAGGAACACATTATTGGTGTTATTCAGTTATGTCAAATAGAGAAATATAAAGACAAAAAGATACATAGATCGAGGGGAAAAGAAGAGAAGAGAAGGGAACAGAAGAGAAATGAAGTGTAGATCATAAATTGTTACAGGCCATACCTGTAATATAGAATAAATAATTGGATTCATTTATGAATATATATTATAATCTAGAGTTGTAGCTCTATAGAAGAATCTGATAGGTAGGTGCCATCAAATAGGTGGAGTTGGTGCTCAGTTAGGGAGTGGGTGTTTCTTTAGAGTTGGTGCTATTAAATTAAGGGATTGGTGTCTCCTTAGGGTTGGTTTCATTAAACATTATAACCAATGAGGTTATTTATTGTGAGGTTGGATTAGAATGGTAGATTCTAATAGTTATTCTTATGGTGGTTTTCCAATAATAGGTTTTCCATTATATATCTAGTGTTGTGTCTATTTGTGTGTATGTGATCTCTTTATATAGTTTTAATTTGATTTTAAAGGTTTAGAAAAGGGCTAAATTAATATACGGATTCACCCCCCTCTGAATATATAGTTGTGTTCCAACTATTAGTATCATATCCTTGGTTCGTTAGAAGAAGCTTAATCATTTTAGGTAGATCTTGGAATGGTGAACATAAATGGCTAGTCAACAAGGATCTTGATCAGATAAATTACCTCTCTTTGATGAATCAAACTATGAATTTTTTAGCATAATAATGGAATCATATTTATCTTAATTATAGTTTGATGTATGGATGTCTTTTGTAAATGGATATACATCTCCTATAATAACTCCTAATGATCAGGTTTTAAAGAAGGTATATGAGAACAATGACAAGGTAGAGAATACTATTCTCTATGGATTATCCAAATTAGAGTTTGTCGAAGTGATGCATTATCATAATGAATAATATATCTAGAATAAATTGAATAGCATATATGAAGGAGATGAAAAGGTAAAGCAAGACAAATTGTAAACTTACAAAGGTAAGTTTAATAGTCATTAAATGAATGAAGAAGATAAAACTAGAGAATATCTTCTTAGAGAAGATGAAATAGTTAATGCAATCAGAGGCCTTAGAGAATACATGAAAGAATAATTTATGGTCAAAAAGGTCCTAAGATCTTTTCCATCAGGATAAGATTCTTAAATCTTTGTTATTGAGGAATCAAGAGAGCTAGATAAACTCATTGTTGATGAATTTTATAAAACCTTCAATGCCTATGAGATGAGAATGGGAGAAGCAGATACTTTCAAGAGAGAAGTTGTATTCAAAACATCTAGGAAAACAAGAGCAAAATCATCTACATTTGGATATGAGAACACTGATGAAAAAGAATCTAACTTTGTAATAATATTAAAAAGAGGGTCTAGAAAGTAAAAAGATAGGACATTTTGTTGATAAATACCCTTATAAGAAAAAGGATAATTTTGATCAAGAAGAGGAATGCAAAAGGATGGATCCCCACTATTTCCAAAACATGAACTTATTTAAAAACAAGAAAATCTTATATATAAAAGAATATAGTGACTCATTGGGAATGATAGCTCAGATCATAGCCATGATTATGCCTTTGTGTTTGAGTTAAATGAATCCATATTCATGGCATTACTATTAGACTCTATGAATCAAAATAAAGAACAAGTTAAAGACTTAAATGAACAAGAGGAAGGAGAAGTAGACCTAGAGTGTGAAATCATTTGTGATCTAGATGAGATTAATAGCTAAGAAAAGAGAAATCAAGGCAAAAGAAGATAGCACAAAAAGAAATTGAAAAAATATCCAAAAGTCTTGAGAAGTTTGATCAAATGGTATTAATCCTTAAAGCACAAGTTGAAGAGGCTAAAATAATAGATGTAGTAAAAATTGAGCTACACTTTAAATCTGATGAATGCATGAAGCTAAAAGCAAAATTAGTGGATTTAAGAAAAGACCTTAAAAGGCATAAAGAATAAGTAGACAAAGGTATGAAACTAAAATAAGGTTCAATCATTCTTGATGATTTGATCAACTCTCAAAATCCATCAGAAGAGAAGTCTAGTCTTGGTTATGAAAAGGGGGAAAGTCCCATAACCAATACATCTGCTAACTTGTATGATAACTCAAAGTAGAAGGATTAGGATCCAAAAAGAGAAATCTTGTAAGGATATAAAAAGAGATACAATCACTCCTGATGTGAAGAGGGTTGAAGGAGAAAAGAAGCCTAAAGGAAGGAAGATTTATAAGACAAGGATAGATGATGTAGATGACTACATAAGGGTAAGTGATTTGAAGAAGCCAAATATTAGAGGAGCTTCTCATTCATCATAAATAATTGATATGACCATGTATTGTTCATTTTTATATGGTTATATATGTAATTAGTTTTGTAATAAGGGTAGTGAATGTAGAGGTGTATCTAAAAGGAGAACAAACTTTTTAATCAAAATTTAATTTCCACCTTTGTTAGATAAAAATTTAATATGCTATAATTGTAATAATTTTGGTCACATAGCTAAACAATATAGAACTAGATTTGTAAGATTAAAATTACATAATGTAAAGAAAGGCATACCTCCCAGTGTGAACAAAGGTTCACAAGTGTCTGATAAAGAGAAAAATAGGATATTTAAGAAACCCAAGCATATATGGAAGATGAAATATAAAGATATAATGGAGAATGCTATAGAGGTTAGAGAATGGCAAGATCTCTCAATGTCTGCTCATGTTGAAAATGAAAAGACCAAGCTCAAGGAGAAATCTAAGGTGCTAGAAGAGGATATGTCTAAGGTATGCATGAAATCAAGTGAAAATTATACTATTTCTATGAAATTTTCATGAATAGAACACTAGTTTTTTCTGCCTAGTGATGAGATTCTAAGATGAAAGGAAGATTCATCAAATGGAAATATATGGCATGTATCCATGTTGTCTACATGTACTATTAATCCAATCAATAGAAGAAAAGGAGAACATTGTAGTGGATGAAAATGTTACTTCTCTTAAGGCTAAGGAGAATAGGAAGAAAAATAAGATAACCAAAAAGGAGAAATAATATGATGAGTTATGGGCAACTCATGGTTTCACATAGTTCTATGACATTGTAAAGTAAGGTGCCTCTATCTATGCTTATTAAGAGACTCCTTTTAGTGAAAAAGTAAGTGATGTTGTGGTGATGTTAGAGGGATGTCATGGTTAGTATGTAGGGTCATATTAAATGTCTCTTGATGTGAAAGAAGTATTAAAACTTGGCATAAGGGTTCAAATGCAATAAATCCTTGACATTTTGTATCTTGGGTTGTGCAATGAGTTAGGTTAGAAAATTTGAACATGTGCAAAATGATGATATAAATGTGTTAAAATAAGTTATGGTGCTATATATGTAGTCCCTTGATGTAAATATGGATCATGGAGTTAAGGGAAACTAACTCAAATAGTGTGAATGGCTTGAGGATCTATGTATGATGACAAGGGGAGCATATGCGAAATTCTTTAGTCATGATTAAAGATGATCAAGTGATGAAATGAGATAAAAATTGGGAGTAGTAGCTCCTTCATCACATCACTAGACCCTAGTGATAGGGTATAAGGCTAGGGGAGGATCATAAAAGCTTTATTAATCCCTAGAAGAAGAAAAAAAGTAATTTAGGTATTTATATTTTTGTAAATTTCTATTGAGTTGATTATTGAAGATTATTGGACAAACTCCTCTATAAAATAAAGGGGGAGAGAAAATTTATACAAATAGTGAAAAAGAATCCCTTTTTCATTTATGTCAATGGGGGAGAAAAAGGAAAAATTCTTTTTACAAAAGTTTAGATAAAAAGTGCAAATGTCAAAGAAGAAGCAAGTGTCCAAGTTGATTTTAAGTGAATCTACCATTTCCTAAGGGGGAGAAAGTTTAGTATGAACAAATTTAGTTCATTCTCATTATAAATAATGAAAATAATGCTAATGAAGGAGTAGAATATTATAAGATTGGAGCATTTAGTTTTCCATCAATGACAAAGGTAGAGATTGTTTGCAATATGATTGTCATTGATGTCATAAGGGAAATCAAAGATGACATTGATGTCAAAATGGATATTATGGATGCCATTAATATTTAGGGCTAAGTATGGTTATTTGAATATGTGTAAGGGATCATATAAAAGGTCATGGACGATTGGAGTGCTTGTGTGCATGAATGGAACTCATCTGGTTCCTCATATAGCTCATCTAGATATTTTGGGTATATGACATGAATATCTAAAGAGGCAAATTGCTGATGTCACCATTACCATGTGTGGATGAGTATGGGGGAGTTGGCCATATGGTTATGATCATATTTGTCCCTATTTTTTATGAACCAAATTTGGAGACATGTAATGAAGCATAGTTGAATACATGGGGATGCAAAGTTGGCTACTTAGACATAATTAACTAAGTCCCAAAACTTAGGCAAATATGCAAAAGGGCTAAAAAAAAGCTAAGTAAGCATGGTAATGAGGTTAGAATTTACACACATGTAGTTTTCAAGACAAAATGATCATGTGTTTGTTCATCTTTATGCCTAGTTTATATGCACTGAATCTTAGGTCATATGATGTAGCACAACAAAAGATATGTATGAGCAGAATTGGGATCCAAAGCATCTTAATAGTGTTTTTCCATAGTCAAATTTAAAGATGGAAAGAAAAATATAAGTAGGAATTTTTAGGATGTAATATCTTCCACATATGAAGGTTTCTGAAGAAGATGAAAATATTGTTCGAATTCCCTAAGTGAGTGGATCTTATGCACTAAATTACAAGTCATGTAATGAAACACATAAAAAGTTATACAAGAATAAATATTGCCTTTCAGGTAGTTGTATACATAATTAGCTCTATGGTAGAATAATTTGATAGAAAAAATCAATATCATTATGTCTCACATGTGTGAAATATTTAGGAACAAATTAGATTATGGGTTTGTTCACTATGATGCCTAGTTTATGTGGTCTAAATTGCAGACTAGGTGGTTAAGCAAAGAAAAATATATGAAGGTGGAAAGTTAGCCTTCCAGGCATAATTGAGATGGTCCCCATAGTCAAATATGCACAAGGTAAAGTTTGATCTTGTTAGAATATAAATAGTTAGTGATTAATCATACATTGAATATTTAATGAAGCATATCAAAGTCAATAGTTAAAGGGACCTCTAAGTAAACACGTTAGTGACATGCGTCACAATCATATAGCTTAAAGAGTAAATTTATAAAGTGTTTTATATTCAATTAGTCAATGATGAATGTAAGGATGCCATGTCTCACAATAGTAGGAAATTATAGCAATGTACATAAGGCGCATACTAATTCCAAGTGTCATATTCATGAGAGCTCATCAGAGATAAAGATATAGCCTGTAATAAGATCAAATAATGATCATTCGATTGTGCAAAGAATATCTAGTGGATCGAGTGGACTTAGATGAGATTAAGTGCTCGGCATTTAGTGATATAGAGGTGAGTTAATGATCGAGCTTATTTGAAAAGATTGATAGATCATATTCATTCCAAAGGCTCAAAAAGTAGTGAGATGAGATAAAGAGCTTGATGTTTAATGTTGAAATAGAAGTAAAGTTCATGTAAGTTTGGAGATATAATAGCATGCAGGATCTTCGAATGGAAAGATCAATGGATGCATTTTAAAGGTTGAAATGTTAAAGTCTGAAAGTGTATAAATATCAAATAAAGAATGTAATCCTATTTGAGCTTGATCAAAAACATACATTTTAAAGCCAAGAAATTTGATTGAAGACCATCAGATTGTGGTGCCAAACATAAGATCGATGAAAAATATTTAAAGATATGATCATACTAATGGTCAAAGACATGAACATCAAAGAACATATAGACAAGCTATAAATTATGATATAGACAATGATATTGATTATTGCAACTGATCATATATATGTAAATGTGCATGTGCATCAAAATCAAAGTCTAATAAATGCTATAAATAGTAATGAGACCTAGAATCATGGTGGTAGAGCATGATTTCATGACGGTGGAAACTTGTAGTTAAAGATAGAAGCTAAATTCCAATAGAACTAAGCATGATGTGTCAGCAAACTATTGTGAACACATATGAGATATGAAATCTTAGATCATTTTCTTATATGTATATCATCTAGGATACATACCCAAGTTGTTGGTGTTATTGAATTATGTCAAATACAGAAATATAGAGACACATAGATACAAAGATAGAGGGGTAGAGAATAGAAGAGAAGAGAGATGAAGTTCAAAGGATGAAGTGTTACATAACAAACCTATAACAAAGAAAAAATAATTGGATTCACTTATGAATCTATATTGTAATCTAGATTTGTAGTTCCATAGAAGAATCTAAAAGGTAGGTGCCATCAGATAAGTTGAGTTGGTGTTTAGTTAGGGAGTGGATGCTTCCTTAGATTTGGTACTCTTAAATCAAGGGATTGGTGTCTCATTAGGGTTAGTGACCTTAAACATTTTAACTAGTGAGGTTATTCATTGTGAGGCTAGATTATAATGGTAGATTCTAATAACTATTCTCATGGTGGTTTTTCCCATATTGGGTTTTCCATTGTATATCTAGTGTTATGTCTATTTATGTGTATATGATCTTCACATATAGTTTATAGTTGATTTAAAAGGTTTAAAAAAGGACTAAGTCAATCAATATACTGAATTACCCCCCACCCTCTTAATATATTATTTTATTCCAACCCAAAAAAGTAATGTTAATTTTATTTTGTGGAAAATAAAGGGTTTGATTATTTTATTTAGCTAAAAATAAAAGGGGTTGTTTAGAAGCTCATAAGGAAGTCAATAGACTTCTTGATATCCTACAAAGGTTCTATACCAGTCAAAAATTAATGTTTAGCTCTTATTCTACCATGGGTCGACCTATTTTGTTTTGGATAAAAATACTCATATGGTTTTTTAAAATGCGAAAACAAAAATTTTATATATTAAAACAAAAATCTAAGCTATTTTTTTATATTCTTGCCTCGTAGTAACAAACGAATAAGATAAGTAATGTTTTCTTACTTACATTGCTTGGCCATAGGTTTTTGAGTTGGGGTTAGTAAATTATTTCCATTTATTTTGTGTTGGGTATTTGAATCTTGCAGAAGGGGATGCCTCATTTAGATGACTGGGCTTTATTTTTTTTCTTATCTATTGAGGCAGTGAATTAGAATGAAAATTCTAGAGATTATTTTACCTATATAAAATATTTATTCTATACTTAGTTTTATCCATCATCAAAATATATTTCAAATTCTTTCTTACCTATTAAGTGGTAGGGTTGACTATAGTTGGGGATATTATAACTAGTTGGTTCACCATTTTAGGTAGTGTAAATTTTTATTTAAATGTAAAAATCTACGTAAAATTTATAATCCTAAAATGGGTTCTCCATTATAACATTATTTTTTATGTTCAAACCCTTGATACTTCATTAATATTATTACAATAGTATGTATTTTTTTGACCTATCCATACAAAAGAGGTTAGATACAGTGATTTCCCCACTTGAAGGTGATGAAATGACTATAACTGACAAATTAGCAAAAGGGAAAGCATCTAAAAGATTAGTGTTGTGTTATTTTTCTTATCATACATGCATTATGTGAAAACTTATTATTTTATTATTTGCTATAGTAGATTATTTTATGTCAATTATAATGGTGTATTTTAATTATGGTATACTTAGAACCTATAAGAGGGTTGATTTGGTTCAACTAAAATTATAGTTGATACCTAAAAATCATTAGAGGTAGAACAAAGGTGCCAAATTCATGTATGTTTTTGGTCTTTATGTACTTGATTTTTTGTTATGTCATTTTTCTTAACCACTACAAATTTAGTGGTGGATCTTATCCCCTTTTCTCACACTCTTATACCAAAGAATCAAAAAGTCGACTCCACCTCCCAACTAATGGTTGGGGGTGGTAAGTGTCACTGATTCGGGGGCCTCATAAGATGGGTCAAGCTAGGATAGATCATGTAAATAAGTTATATTGCATAGTTAAATAATGGTGAAATCAAATGGTTTATTGTATTAATTAATTATTTACTAGTTATTGTAATATTCTAGCATGTTTAGAAATTAACAATAATAATTTGAGTTGATATGTAAAATGGAAATATGATAAATTTATATTATTTTTCACTTATTTATTTAAGATCTATCATATTTTAGATGTAATGTTCAATTGGTTAAGTTGAATGGATGGTTGTATACATCCAAGTATATAAAATGTTAACTATTACAAGTTGAATTGATATTTACATTCCAATTGCTATAGTGTTAATAGTTCATTAGTGATAATTAGTTAGTATTTGTTTTTATATTCCTAAAATAGTTCTCAATACTATTTTATTGAGCATAAAACTTACGATTGCACTTGTATATTAGTTTTGAGTTTTTTTATTTGATCACTTATGGGTTATTTTTTGTTGTACCAACTCTTTTACAATATAATTTTTGAGTTATTTATGAGTTGTAAAAAGTCACTATACATTTTAGAAATTTCCATACATATAATCACATTATGCTATGCTAAGAATCTAGTATTTTAACTTTTGTTCTTGATTCTTTTGGCACATTACATCCATATAATAAGTTTGCAATTTTTTTCACAACTAGTTCATGAAATTTGATTGCACAAGTGTTGTCTAATACAAACTTATCATTATAATATTTGAAATATTTATAATAAATAAAATTTGTGCTATTTTATGAGTATGTTTAATAATTATAGTTAGATTATATTAGCCCTTGAAGTTAGATGATTTAAATCATTTTGTCCAAACAAAGGATGAAAGAATAATTGGAAATTTTGTTAGTTTACATAATCATGTTTATATGTTGGAAATTAAGTTCTTGAGATTCTAAAGAGGAGAGAGAATTAGTTTAGATAATGTAAATCATGAATCGAAAATTATTTTTCTTATTCTTAATAAAATAATGTAAGTTTATAAAATGACATTATATTGTCAATATATGTTCAAGCTACTTCCACTTATGCTCAGAAGTTTTTACTACTTTATGGAACTTAACTATTCAATTGGCATAGCATTATGATCCTTCAAATAAAGTAGATGAGTATGTTAAATTAATTTATCATCTCATGGAAACTTAAAAATCATGCTCGGTTCTAAAAATCTATTAGTATTTTAATGGCACTTGATAATAGTTATTAAATTTATAAATTATTAGCATAATCAACTCGATGTTCCTAAAGGAACAAATTATGAAAGCTAAGGTTAAACAAAAAAAATTATAAATCATATAATCTATGATTAAGTGGCATACTTTCCTTATGTCAAAACCAATTGATAAGGGATTAACATTTGAGAGACTTAAATCTCTAAGTGGGTGATTATGGGATTACTTAGTAAGGATAAGTAGACACTATAATAAAAGACACAATAGTCATTCATGACCTTGATGAAGATTGTCACAATTAAATTTTAGTTTATTAACCTATGGTGACATGTTGAATGAAGTCATGTTATACGAGGATTCCCTAAACTATAGATCATGCTATAATTATCTAATTAGGGATATTACTTTAATAGGCTTTTCATTTACATGAAATCTATTAAATACAGATCCTTATTATAATTTCATGAGCTATAAGTGTATTTATAAACTACTTAACTTATCCATATTATTCCTTTAACTAATTTAGTTAAAATAAATATGTTTTCCTCATTATGAACCTTGGTTTTAAAAAATACGTTGTATGAACCAAAAATGGCTACCTATAAGGAGGATATTTTCCTAGTATCCCAAATATAATCAAGGGGTGAATAATATACCTTGACCTATACTTAGACTTATATAAATGTGAGTCTCTTAGATAGTATAAGGACACCAAGGTGGTACTATTAATAAGGTTTATGACACCATATATTTTGAATCTTATTTTTATGGATCACATATCAATACCCCCTAACAATATGGAGGGTTTTATAGAGCAATAATCTTCCTCTTAGAATATTTTAGGGGTAATTACCTTGACTAAGGGTTAAATGTGCATAAAATTGGTTAAAGAGATTGTGGTAAGTCATGCAAAACTAATTTACATGCATTAAACTATTTCACTTTTTTCGCTATGAACTCTGAAAGAAGGGACACTTATTTTTCTAGGTCATTTCACTTTGAAGAAGAAAAACATGTCGATAAATATTTGAATATGTAGCCTAAAAAATGTTATTTAATTATACAATGATATTAGATGTAACTAAATATTTTTGAGAGTATAGGCTAAGACAAAAGAATGTAAAACTAAGTTGAAATAGGAAAACCATATTGTGCTGATAAAGTGACATGTTGGTCTTTAACTTGCCCATTTTATACATCGATCTTGTTTCAATGAAGAATAAGGACATTTTTATAATAACTATATGCAAGAAACAAATATTAATAAATGAATAAAACAAATAATCAAAAGTATATTGTAAAATAATGTGCCCTTTAGTAAACAACTTTATTACTTGCCTATAAAGTTCTCTTTGTAAGTTATGATTTATTCTATGCAAATGTATAGCTTCACTGAACTTGATGATGGAATACTTATCCTAAATCCTAGTTAAACAAGTGACATAAACTTAATAATAAAATAATAACTAAATAACATGTCTTTGATGCTAATAATAAAAATGAGAATTAGTATAATAATAAAATATTTCCTATACAATGAATAGAAGAATAGATAATCAATGTGATAGAAACTAACATAATTTAGTTTGTTTAAATAAGTTTGGATATTTGATGGTTTGATGAAATATTAAACATAATAACAATAGTTGGTTGTATAAGAGGTATTTTGAAACATATACTACCCATTCTAGATCATAGATAATACATGTGTGATGGAGAAAAACATATGTGGACATACCTAATCGCATAGCCTAGAAAGGTGATAAATATTTATTATTGTTAACAACATAATAATATTAGGAGAAACTCAAAATGTTTTATAGAATGAGGAAAAAAAATGAATCTAAATAACTTATTTTAGGCAAATATCTTATAACACTGAAAATTTTGTTTACAATGAAATTTTTCTTGATTTGGCTTAGGATTACCAATTTTTTACTTTAATCATGTTTTTGAAAATAACAACAGGGTATTGATACAAGAAATTTATACATGGAATAATAATGAATAAACCAAACAATTTCAAAAGTGTATACAAAAAACATGTTCCTTTTTAAAATTAACTTTATTACTTGCATGCAAATATTTGTATACAAGTTGGGTAATTTTGGAATGTCAAATTTGTAGTTAAATTGGACACAATAATTAGATACTAATAATGAATTATGATTAAACAAGTGACTAAAACATATCATCGAACAAATAGTTGAATATCATATCTTTAATGTTAACTATAGGAATGATAACTAGTATGGCATAATAACTCTTACTATGCAATGAAAGAAAGAATAGGAAAGGAATGAGATAGAAAATAATATAATTTGGTTTGTTTTTCAAAGGTTAAAAAATAATAAGAAAGAAACAATGAATTATATAATATATATTCCAAAGCATATGTCGAGCATTGCATAGAATTCTTCTTAAATGGGTTGCACAAGTAGAATAGAAGGATCAATCTTGAACATATACAATTTCACATGGAAAATAAAAGCCAATGTATGAAGTATATGCAAATAGATGAGAATTATGTTCATTTTATGGATTTTGATAGAGATAAAATAATGTCACATGAAAAAATAGTTAAATACATTTAATGTCTTCTAGGTAAATTTATAATTAGTTTGCTTTATACAAGACAAAGTGCATGTTTTTAAACTATAGTATGATAAATCAATGAGAAATTTTATAGTATTTCTCATACATATGCAAAGATTAAAATAATTTTAAAGGTATATAAACCTTGAGTACGTGTACTATGAATGCATTGAAAAAAATAGAAGCATGGGTTGAGCTTTTTTGAAGATAGC
The DNA here is from genome assembly GCA_037957365.1 of Torreya grandis. NCBI lineage: Eukaryota > Viridiplantae > Streptophyta > Pinopsida > Cupressales > Taxaceae > Torreya > Torreya grandis. Next base: position 562,352 of record JARHVA010005923.1, read on the forward strand.
CTGGCTTTGTTATATTTTTTGTACATGTTATTTTCAAATATTTTGTTTACTATTTTTTCAAGATTTATCATTATTTTTTTTTTCAATCCATTTTTAGTGTGTGTATTCAAGCCCTGTATGTCATTTACTACTCTATTCTATAATGTCTGGAATTATGTTTTAGGAAAGGGGTTTAACATGGAATTAGTTATTATTTTAGTGGCCAAACAAATGTCATTGTTTCACGTAAAAATTAAGGTTCTTATCCAAGGCTGACTTGAAATTTTTTAAACAAGCGATATAAAATAATATTATTTCATCTAATCTAATTGGTCATAAGAATTATATCTTATTACATGATTCACATGGTTCAAGGTAATGCTTGCATGGTAATAATTATTTGGTATAGCTATGCAGGGTGCATATCTTATCTAGTATTAAAAATAGGGACATATTTAGAGTGTTGATGTGATGGACCTTTGTATTGTAGGAAATTTATTTTTTATTGCCATGATTTGTTTAGGGCTTCTATTTTGTCATTTCATGCTATTTTATAAGGATTTATTTATGGTTTATTTTCGGGCTTGCATATGTCTTGATCTATGTTTGTTTGTTGATTATGTTATAAAAATGTTCAAATAGATTTCCAATGCTTTGATTTTATTCTTATACAACTTATTTGCAGTGCTTGTATTCAAGGCTTGTATACTTGTTTGTTGTTCCTATTTTCAAGCTTGGGCATAATTTTCTTTCTAAGGCATTCAATTCATTTCAAGCTCTACCTATGTAATTATTATTTTATACACATGGACCAACTATAGACATATAGTTTCAAATTACAGTGAGAGAGAAAAAAGACTAGAACCCTAGCTTATCGATACTAAGTATTTAAGAAAATATTTTAAAAATGCCTCATAACATAGGTGTAAGATTTTTGTTAAAAAAATCATCTATGTAACACAACTTTTAGGGTGGGAATTATATTTTAGCCAAGGCATTTAATTCCTTATAATATTTGTCTATGTAATTACTTTTGTTGTGCATGGATGAGTTATGCACAAATATAATTTCAAATGGTAGGGGTTGAAAATAAAATAGAAGAGTGAATGTAAAAAATAAAATAATATAGTAGATCTTACTGGATTTGTTGACTAGAACATGATAGATGATAATTTCATTTTACATGGGTTGTGTCATTTCAAATTTATATTCAAAGAAGCCAAAAAACAAATCTAGAGCCACTAATTGTAGATTCACTTAGCTATGTAAAATAGGTTTACCCATGCTCCATATTTTCCATACATACTATTCACATTAGGTTTCTAAACAACTTAATGATGCATGTTTTAGTCAAGACACTATTTTTATTAAATGTTGTATTTTTAAGGCAAGACACTATTTTTCATCTAAGTTTGGTAATTTAGACTCTATCTATCAATTACATCAAATCCCAAATATATATTTATCTAATACAATCTAAGGATTTTCCAATGGTGGTATGGTAATAACATATGCATAGAGACGATGGGATAAAATGCCTTAATTTGTATTTATAAATTTATATGCTCATATTAAATTCCCCCCAAAAAATGACCTTGTCAAAATGTGAAAGTATAGAGAAGGCTCACAAATTTTATTTAGAAATTTAGTATAATTAAATTGATAAAAAATAACATTATATATTTAGATATTTCATGATATTTTAGGTATCAAATATCTTGGACAAATGAGTTATGTACCTCAATAGTCATAAAAAAAAGTATGAATCATTTTCAATATACTAGAATTAGAGGTGATAATTTGGGGGATAATTTTTTCATATTGGTAAAGTAGAAGACTCCTCCTCAATGAAAACATATAATTGTCAATGACAGGAAAAAATATGAAGAAATAAGTGTAAAATTTAACTTGGTAACATTGAATGTTGAATGTTTTAGACAATTATTTTGATCTAAACATAAATTTTCAATGTAGCTCTAAACATAGATGTTCTATGTTCTTTTTAAAATATGTTTGAAACAAAAATTACTATACCATGTTTATTTTTTACTTTAACTTTGGGGGTTTTGAAATAAGGCATGTAATTAAAAAAATAGGATAGGATGTGAAATGTTATAAAAAATATATCTTAGTAACAAAACACTTAGATATATGGAAATATTTCAAATATTTGATAGGTATACAAGACATTCCAAGAATATTTTTTATTGTGCTCTACATGTATAAACATAATATTTAATTGTGAATTGAATATATGTATTATAAATGGCTTGTATCAACACAAGCATAGCATTAAAAAACTATTTTAGCATTGCTACTAAAAAAAGAGCAAATAAGAATATATCGATTCATATGCAATTTAGTTACAGTTATAGCCAAAGAAGATTCCATGTAAAAAAACATTTAGGATGAGTTTTTTTGGGGTACTTAAATGTTTTGAAAGTCTTGAACATGTGTACTAGAAAATAAACTGGCTTGAAACTTTTTATTTTTATTTGTTATTTTACATGGGTTTGTTTACAATTTGTGCTAGGTCTAGCTTTGTGTTTTGTAATATATTTATAGTCTATGTATTTTAGGTGAGAAAGTGTTTATTTAGGGTTTGTAATGGGATTTCAATATGTATTGATCTATGTTTTTTTTTCTCATTATATTATAACAATGTTATCCACAAGCATATCTAGATGGTTTTTATGAATTAACATTTCATTCTAGGAATTTTGTTTTTGGTTACGATGTTATTAACATTAGGTCAAATCCATACATATGAAAAAACCTTAAAAAAAATACTTCAAAAATATTTTATTCAAAAAAAAGGGAAAAGAAAAAAATTAAAGTCAACCAATGCTTAAAAAAAGTGTCCAAACCATTTTTTGTGTTTTTAAGGCTTTGATACTTGAAAAAGGCTTGAAATCTTTCCATGTGTCTAAGACTTTTGATACAAAAATATATTTGTTTTAAACATGCCACATCTTGTCATGTTTGTGCTTATGCAAGATTGACATGAAATATGTTTTACAAAAGGTATAAGACAATAATATTTTATCTAAGTTGATTAGAAATAAGATTTAGAAAATTTTCCAACTCTCATGTGATTTGAGAAAATGATGTTGTGGCAAGGATGCTATACCATAACTATGCAAGCTGTGGATCTTATTCAGTATTGAATTATAGATTTATGGAGGCCATGTCTATTAATGTATTTTGTTGTTTGTCATTGAATACTAGATTTTTTCCAATGATCTCTGTATAAAAAAAAGATTTAAAGTTTCATGAGATTATAAGAACTAGTATTATTTTTTAAGATTCATTGAATAGAGTTCAATTTAAGGTTGCATAAGTATGATGTTTTTTTATTATAGACAAACTCAAGTTAAGCTTGTTGGCCAGTTACATAGAGTAGAATGATATGCAATGCTTTTAGAAAGATATTTATATAACAAAACCTTGTATACATATTCAAATATTTATATCGTCTAATAGATGCACAATAATTGAATGTGCACTAAAAATGGCATGCATAACAATAGAAACAAAACTTGCATAAGTTTTGTTATATGATTATTTGTTCAATATTTTATAAAAATTTGCTAATTCTTTGCCTATGTATTTTTTTAAAATGTAATTTACAATACAAATATTTGAAGCTCTAATAGATGGTATAAAATACTATTATTTCTTGTAATATGATCAACCAAAACATTATACTTACACTACAAGTTTTACATGGTTTGAGGCATGGTCCAATGGAGGATTTTTTTATTTTTTTCTTTTTACTATATATATCATATGACATTAGTTTATATGCATAGTTGAAAAAAACAGAATCAACAAAAAGTTAAATCTAAATGAAAAATAAAATATGTTTATTTCATCTCTAGTTGTTGTTGTTGTTGTATTATTATTATTATTATTATTATTATTATTATTATTATTATTATTATTATTATTATTATTATTATTATTATTATTATTATTATTATTATTATTATTATTATTATTATTATTGTTATTATTATTATTATTATAGTTTTTTGGACTATGTAATCATATATGTTCATAGTTGATCCATCTAATTTTTTTCTTTTGTAAAATATAAATGAAAAGAAGTTATTTTATTTTTAAAATGATGAAAGACTCACCTTTGAAATTTAAACCAAGGTTATAGATGAAACAAAGAACATGATAGATAAAGATTACATGGAGTTGGATGGCTTAGCTGAAAGATGATGCCAAGAAATGTAATTAAAAATATCAGCCATGTAAACAAGTCTTGAATATGCACAATGCAAACAATCTACATAAAATTAAAATAAATTCATTAGAAATGTATTGTAACATGCCTTATTAAAAGCTAATAAAATTAAGGAATGGAATGTTACTTCAAATTTATTATATGTTGATTTTCCTATATATGCAAGAATAAGACCTTTTATCTTGTCTTGGTCATTATCAATATACTAATAATAAATACACAAGCATTTCATATATAAATTTTGTTAAAAAAGTCTCACCAGTGTCATCACCCTTATTAAAAATAGTTATAATAGTTTGTTTTCTTTATTCTTTTTTTTTCAATAATTTATTTAACGATTACTTGTTTCTCTTTATTTCGCATACATATATGTTCGTAGTTTTTCTAAATATCACTAATGAATTAGTTTTGTGTAATTTAAAATGGTTTTAAACATTAGTGGTTTGACATACTATTTAGTAATGGAAAGTATATTTGATAGTCACAGTCCTCTTCACTAGTTTTTGTTTTGGACAAGTCATTTCTAAATTTCAATTTATTCAATGTATCTAGTAGAAGCTGATGAGTTTCATGTTCCATGTCACCCCAAGTATATTTATGTCATTATTAAACTTGGACTCAATTAGCTTAAATATTTTCTTTGCAAATTTTATGATTTTTTCCATGTTGCTTGGCCTTGTTTCAAATGATTTCCATTGCTTTGAAATGACATATAAAATAATAGCCTTTATTCATAATAGTTTTCAATATCAAAGTGTTTGATGTAAATGAAAAAACATATAACATTTGTTTTATCATTTTCAATGGCTTTTCACGCGTGGATGATATTCATGGATTTAATAATACCTTAGTCTTGTATAGTTGAAAAATCATATCTTGGTTGTTACTCTCATTTTTGGATCTTTCCCACTTTTGTAAGTTTCAAATCAAATCTATCTTATACCCCTTGTAATATATATCTTAGTTTTATGAGTTTTATGTTGATGAAATTATCTTATATCTTTCCCATAATTCTTAAGGTGTACTTATCTTCCATCTCTTCAAGATCTGAACCTGTACCCACTTTTGTTCTCCATGGACACTAATGTCTAGGACAAACACTGTTGGAAGCATAATCACTGGGCATGAATCAGTGATGAAATAAAATAAAATTCAATTCCAATTCTTAAAAATCTTAACCATTCATCATAATTATTCATGAATCATATAAACTATTCATTGCAATGAACAAAGAAAACTATGCAATATCAAAACACATAGCACATGAATTATGTGGGAAACATTCATAGGGGAGAAAACCCACTATAAAAAAGATTTTGAATACTTTCCTATAAATATATTTCTTAATTTTATATCATCACCAACTGATCAAGGATAACCCACCCTTGAATTTGGTCAAGCACCAACTTGACCTTTAGTTATCACCAGCTAGGAAAGGAGCCTACAACCCCCTAGATGATCAAACACCAAATCACTCACTTCCAAACTAATATCCAAATTTGATATGATGTCTTAAACACATAATTATGGTATTATATTTTTATAACACCTGAAAACCTACCTTTCTACCTCATAAAATTGATAGCAGTTCATACAAACACAAATCTTCCTCTTACATAGGCATACACCAACTCTTTCTCTTCTACACTCGTCATACACATGATCATGATCTTGAGGCCATTAATCATTCAAATTATAATATATAAAGTATTTAAACATAATAAATATAAGTCATACACAATGTATGTAATACTTTTTCAGCATATAGTCAATGTACTTCACTCTAGGTCATGTAGACAAAGTAGTCATAATATGCCTTGAATCAATACACAACCTTATTGATTACCTTAAGAAACATTGTATAATATTCATTTCATGTTAAAAATGTGATTTTTATACTTATAATTCACTCACACTTTTGAAAAACCTCATATAGTTCACTTCTCTCTCCAATTATCTAACAAACCCAATTAGGCCAACTAAATAAAATAGGCCTAATAGGCTTGAAACAAATCTTCTTACTTACTCATGATATGAAATAAATAATGTTATAAAATTATCACATATTAAACATGATTTTATGATAGTTTTAATATCCTCTTATCCTTCTAAAAATTCATAAATAATTATTTTCAGACCCACATTGTCTAACAAGCACAATGAGACCAAAATGGCCTTCTATATATGCATTATTCTTTCTCCAATCGATATTGGTCAGCCACAACACTTTAATTAGACCTTAGGTATTATTTTCCACTTGGATACACATAAAAATATGTATTAGTAGACTTTACATAAAATATACATCAACCCATTAGGCTGGCCATGCTTCAAATGACTCAAAATAACACACTAGGCTTAAGCAAGACCTAAGTAATTAGCCCTCCATTAGGCCACATGTTATACTTAGATACTAATAGCCATTAACCAAAGATGGAACCATTTTAAAAACTTAAAAATAACTTACTCCAATCTTTATCTATGTTTACAACTCCATAAAATCACTCCAATTCATTCTTTCACGTCATTTGGGCCTCAAGCCTTCAATAGGTCCCATGGAGACCCAATTCATCTTCATGGAGCACATTGAGACAATATGATCAATATGGTCCTTAATAATTACCAAAACCACTTTAAAAAATTAAATTTAATCCTCTATGATCCTTATCCATTCTTAACAAACATCAAATCATTTTCTCATAGTCTGAAACCTCCACTAGGCCTTAAAGACCTATTAGGCTAAATTACTCCAAAAACACTATCTTCATAAAATAATATCAAACTAATTTAATATAAAATTTCCATTAACAATAAACATATGTATTTAAGTATAAATACCTTAGTAGCACCATCCAATCCATAATACACCTTCATTTAACCTCCAAAGGCTCATAAATACTACTACAAGAAGCGTACTCAAACTTGCAATAATTGCAATCAACAAAAATCATATTTGTCCTAAAATAACTTCACTTGTATGGATAATAAAAACCACAAATAAATTTTATGATGATATATATGGATTATAATTAATTTTTTATTTTTATGCCAGCAATATTTGATCAATATTTTGTCTTATACAATCATTTCTTTGCACCTTGGTTTATTAAAAAAAAATAGTCAACAATAGTCAACTCTCACATATAATAAATGTAATTATACGATCATTCAAACCTATTAATAAATTTTAATGGATATCCCTTTAATTCTTCTACCACTTTTATTTTTACACTACCATAAAATTCATCTATTATCAAAAGTTATAAATCACATACTTCTAATTGGTTTTCCTCTATTCACTTAATATTGCAAATTTGGCTATGGAAAATAGTGAAATCTCTTTGGCAGCCCAACATTGCACCATCATAACTTTTGATAGACACCATATAAATACCTAAATTTCTAACAACATTATTTAGGCACAAATATGAATAAACCCATATGACAAACTTCTTTTGAAACCTTCACACGTGTGAATGATGATGTCATCAGTATGCTTACTTAAGATGTTTTACCAAGATGAGTAGGAGATGACTAAGATCACCTAGACCTTCACAAGACTTATATAATTGATTCGTTTCACTTCCATAAGTGACATAGGAACTCTTTACCCCTAATATGACCCTTAAAACATGGTCAATCACCTCAAAGGCCTACACACATGATATGCACTCTCAAATCCACTTGGAACCTATCACTTTATCATTAATGCATTATGTACTAAGATCACCTTGACATCAATGACAATAAATGCATCTCAAGACCATGTTCAACATAAAATAGTATTTATGTTAGTGTATCTACCTGGCTTAAGTGTCTAACAACCTAACATCATCTATTTAATAAATTAAATGCGTCCTAATGGTAGACCTAAGTGTTTTAATGTGAGTTATTACTCCAAAGGGATTGATATAAATATAATATCAACTCTCATTTTGTCCACATCTAGAAAAGGATGAAAGAGACCAAAAAAATATATTAAAATCACTTTATCAAGAATTCAATTAAATAATACTTACCTATTTCTATACTAGTCATAAGTACATAAAATCTCTAGGTATGAAGTACTAAATAATCATCCCAAGAGCATGATTTTCCAAGTTACAAACTAGCTCAATTTTATACTTACTATCTACATATTTCATTATTCACACACAAGATAATACGTAGGGAAGAACTACATGATTCTGAGGCCCTTTTCTAGGGTATTAGATATGTAGGAAAAACCCACTAATATTTAGGTCTTTGGGATCAACTTAAAACCATGTATTGATTAACCCATTTTCCCCCAAGGTCACTATAAAAATGAAGAACTAGGGTTTTTTTAATTTATGAAGAAAGACCATACATGACTTAGAATTTAATACACTAGAAAAAGGTGAAGTCAAACCCAAAAAAATATAGGTAGTTTCATCCTTTTCAAATAATTATTACATACATGTCACTTACATCTAACCTATATAATAGCATCAATCCAACCATCCTAGGTGGGTGCTAGTGTCCAAAGTGCCATGTGTGTCATATCTAAAATCTAACAAGTAATATGGAATCTACTTCTAGTCTAATTTATAATTATTTTAGATCCAACACTTTGTTAACATTAGAACCAATTAAATATATTAATTCTTTTCCATTTCCATTGATAACTTGGTTATGCTTTATATATTTATCCTATACTTAAGATAATAAATTCAATGTATGTATATATATGAGTTTAGCACTAAATTAGCCTGCTATAGATCTGATTACCACCTATGTGCATTATCATTTATATAATATTAACCATATTATACTATCAAGGTGAGATAATCCCCTTTATCAATTTTAAGGTAAAACATTTTGTGAACCCAATTCATTTGAATGAAAAAATTTCTAATTCCTAGTTTTTAAAACTCGCCAGGGTTTTAGATTGTTGTACTTTTTCATTTCCTACTTCTATTTTTTTAATGTAACTTAGGCATAGACTTATATTTATGTGTGTGCCTATTGAACACATTGAGGTTCCTCTTTCACCATATAATATGTCACAATAAAATAAGGTATCTCATACTTTGGATCATGATGATACCCATGCTGATAATGAAAAACATAATAATAGGGTTATCATAAAAAAAGATTATGATAATGAAAACTATGAAGTAAATGAAAATTAGAAAATAGAGCATGATCAAGTGAAATTTATTTCAGTGTTTCATAAGCATATTTAACAAAAATATAAAGATCTTGATGAGATCCAAAAAATTATACTAAAATAAAAAGGTTCTAAAATGATAGTGGAAACATCCCTCCCATTGAACACATTATAAAATAATGCATCTAGTGGGGGTACTGGATATGTGTTTAAAAATTTGTTTTATAGAACTAATATTGATACATATATCATTTAATTACTAATTATTTCAACATAAATACCAATTTCAATGCATCATACTACTCAAAACATGTTTACATCCCCTTTGGTGACTACTCAAATTATTAATCTAAATCCCATTATGTATACTATTCAAACACTCCTTTAAGTTATAAATACCTTAGAGGACAAGGTTACAAACATTGAATAAATTTTTTTAATATCCACTCATGCTATAGATTCACAAGATGTGTTACCTAACCCTCTTGCACTTGAGATCTCTTTACATGCTAGCATAGTTTTCCAACCAGATTTCTTGCATATAAGTTCACATTATTTTATGAAAAGGGTGATCTTAAATAACATCTTTGAACCTTTTATGCGATATGCCTTGATTATGCCTCCCATGATAAAATTTTGACCAAATTATTTCCAAGAAGCCTCAAAGAATATGATTTGAGGTGGTTTCATGATTTACTTCTCCAATCTATGAAAACATTCAAACCTCTTATAGACCAATTTTTAGCACACTTTTCCATTTATATTTTTGAAAAGGTTTCCTATGATAAAATTACCAAAATAAAACAAGAAACTAATGAACCTATCAATGAATATATATTGAGATATAAGACACGATATCCAAAATGAAAAATCTTTTGGTAGATAAGGAGTTGCAGTACATATTCAGACAAAGTTTGCTTGCTCTATTAGATGATTCCATTTTTTTAATAATTTCAAATATTTTTATGACTTATTCCATGTTATACGAGACATGAGCTGAAGCTGATTTCATTAAATGAGCTCAAGTATGTAGTAAAAACACTAGCTATATCTAGATCTAGTACCAAATTTGTAATCAAACCAAGTTATAAGGTAAAAACTCATTAACCTAAAAAGGAAACAAATACCATAGTTAACATAGTTTCATTATATCCTATCAAATTTTCCTATATAATTCACCAAGGAGATAGTATAAACATTTACCTAATTCCTCAACTTCATTACTCCCATGATTACTAGAGTGTTAGTTTATATATCTCTCTCATCCTATTAAGGTTGATATGCGCTGACCTATACCCAAAAAATATGATGTCAATGCTTATTGTGATTATCATCAAAGACTAGGGAATTTCAAAGGAATATGTTTTACCCTAAATCACAATGTCCAAGATATTATCCATGACCAAAATATCACATTTTAGGATCCTCCAAAGGAATCAGTTTCATAACCTGGTGATCACCACAAATAGAAAAATATTTAACAATCCTTTTTAATACCATTATAATAAGGAACCCAAAGTGAAAATGGATTATAATGAACATCATCCCCCACCACATTATGAACATCAACTAGATGGAGTTATTAGTACTTACACATGGCATATACCTTTTATGGTTTAATATCCTTTATGACATTTAATGAGAGTGAGACTAAGGATGATGGCTCTGATCGTCATTATTTGTTCATTTCAAAATACCTTGATAAACACCCTATACATAGTCTTATGATTGATAATGATGTAAGTGATAATGTTTGAACTATGAAATTATTTACACACTTGCGTTATAGTCATAATGATTTACATCCTTTTACTATATCATTTAGAGCATTCGATGGGACCTTCAAGAAGGTTCTTGGTGAGATTGACTTAGGTTTACAATTTGGTACTACACATGTGGTTAATACCTATTTATTCATACCTTCCATATGAATATTTGATATGTTATTGGGAAGATATTGGATCCATAAAATTCAAGCAATACCTTATACATTGCATGGTTGTGTTAAATACATATATACAAATTGGGAAGTAACATTTTATGGAATTTTACATGAGTATATTATTAAATAAGATAAAATTATACCCATAACATTAATTACCAATTGTACTAAATATCATTCACTATAAAAGGGTAAGCAAAAATAAATCCCCTTTACTAGGTAGTTATTACTCGAGATACCATTACATTAAAGACATACGGTGGATTCCATAGAATCCGCATCTACTATGCACCATGTTTATATATCCAAATCACCTACACATGTTCCTATTAATATTAATACAAATAAAACACATATAAATTAATGATGGGATCCATGAATCCTTACTCTTATTACTCATGCTACTATTTCATGAGCACTCAGTACTATTTTACATAGGTATAGCATTAAAAACACTAATCTGACATATATTGAACCTATATGTGCTCCTTGGTAGCATAAGAATATTATTAAACTAGGTTCATAGTGGGGAAATATATATGACCATATAATGAAAGACATTATAGGATGACCTTTCATCTTGAAATATTCTAAAAATACTAAAAAAAATAAAAACATTCAAAAATCCAAAAACACTTTCAACACCAACATATTCTATTGGTTCTTTGGCATATATGTGTTAGATCCATGTTGATGGATGTCAAATTAAATTTATTCCACATATACACACATGTTAGAATTATACTTGAGTGTGAGACATGGATGCACAAATACATTATTTATTCCTATTTTGGATGTTGGGCCTTGCCTATACTCATTTCATGTAGACATTGGGGGCATATGCTTATTTGATATTCATATAAAAAGTTTATATGATTAGTTGTTCACTCTACATTATATTTTTCTATTTTACATATTTACATAAGGAAGAGATGGTAGGCACAACTACCAAAGAGATTTAGTTATGAGGGTTGTTGAGGATATTTGGAGAAATATGGAGAGATATTTAGGAGAGAATGAGAAATAATGGAGGATAGATAAATACTACCTTGGGAAATGGATGTAAAGGCTCAACATGGAACATGGGGGAAAGATAAGGAAGTTGGAAAGTAAGTGAATTCTTATCTTTCTTTCCCTTTGTTTGGCCAACAAACTATTGGTAATATGATTATCATTAATGTCAAAAGGGGGATCAAGGATGTCATTGATGTAGAAAAGGAGATTATGGATGTCATTGATGTTTAAGGCCGAGTATGGTGATTTGAGGATGTGCAGAGGATCCTATCAAAGGTAAAGGATGATTGGAGTGCTTGTGTGCATGAGTGGAATTCATCTACTTCCTCATATATCTCTTCTAGACATTTTGGGTCTATGATAGGAATCTCTAAAGAGGTAGTTTTTTGATGTCACCATTTCCATGTGTGGATGAGTCTAGGGTAGTTGGTCATATGGTTATGATCACATTAGTACTTACTTGTTATGAATCAGATTTGAAGACATACAATGAAGTGCAGTTGAAGATATGGGGATGCAAAGTTGGCTACTTAGACAAAATTAACTAAGTTCTAACACTTAGCTTAATCTTTAAAAGGGCTAAATAGATCCAACTAAAAATGTTGATGAGGTTAGAATTAACACACATAGAAGTGTTAGTAAAAAATGATCATATGGGTTTGTTCATCTTTATGCCAGTTTTTATTTATTAAATCTCAGGTCACATGATGTAGTGTGACAAAAGATATACATGTGAAAATTTGGGCTCCCAGGCATCTTGATAGTGTTTTTCCATTGTCAAATATGTAGATGTAAAGAAAAATCTAAGTAGGAATTTTTAGGATGTCATATATTTCACATGTGAAGGTTTCTAGTGGAGATGAATATATGGATGGAATTCCCTAAGTAAGAGGAACTTACGTGATAAATTATAGGTTGTGTGATGAAGTGCATCAAAATTTATGAAAGAACATAGATGACCTTATAGGAAGTTCTATGCATAGTTAGCTCTGCATTAGAATAATTTAAGTGATAAGATTAATATCATTATATAACTCATACATAAAGAATTGAAGAATAAATGATCATATGGGTTTCTTCACTATCATGAAAATTTTATATGGTTTAAATTTTATACCAAGCAGTTGAGTGAAGCAAAAGATATGAAGATGAAAAGTTAGCCTTCGAGGCATAATAAAGATAGTCCCCATACTTAGTCAAATATATAGAAGGTAAATTTCAAGATAGTTAGAATATAAATATTTATCACTTAATCCTATGTTGAATATCCAATGAAGTATATAAAGGTCAATTTGTCAAAGGAACTTTTGATTAAATGCACTAGTGATAAGTATGACAATCATAAAGCTTACACATTAAATCTACAGAGTAGTTTAAAGTCAATTAGTTAATGATAAGGAAAAGGATGCCAAGTGTCTCAATAGTAGGAACTAATAAAAATGTGAAAAAGGCATGCACTAATTCCAAGTGTCATATTCATGGGATATCATTAGAGATAAAGATCAAGCTTGTCAAAAGATGGAACAATGAGTAGTTGATCATGCAAAGAAGATCCAATAGGGTGAGTGGACTCATATGAGATTAAGTGCTTAATATATAGTAGATAAAGGAGATTTAAGGATTGAGCTTGTTTGATGAAATAAATAAAGAATTTTTGTTTTGAAGGCTCATGAAGTAGTGAGATGAGATACAAAGCTCGATGTTTAATGATAAGACAAAAGTAAAGTTTATGTAACTTTGGAGATATAATAACACATAGGATTTTAGATAAAAAATCTCAATGGATGTATTTTAAAGGTTACAACGTTAAAGTCTAGAAGTGTACAAATATTGAATGGAGTGTGTAAGCTTATCAGAGCTTGATCAAATAGATGCATTTTAATGTTGAGAAATTTGAATTAAGACCATCAGATCATGGTGCCAAGCTTAAGATCAATGTTAGATATTTAAATATATGATCATGCTAATGATCAAGAATAGGAACATGAAAAAACATGTAGGTAAGCCATAAATTACAATACAAACAATTATAGTGATTGATTTAATCAACTAAATCTATGTAAATATGCATGTGCATCAAAATAGAGTCTATTAGATGCTATAAATAGTAATGAGACCAAGAATCATGACAGTGGAGCATGAGTTCAAGATGCAGGAAACTTGCAATTAAAGATAGAATCTAAAGTCCAACATAACTGAGCATGATGTGTTATCAAACTAGTGTGAACATGGATGAGATATGAAACCCTAGATAAATTACCTATATATGTCACCTAGGATATAGGAACATGTTGTTGGTGTTATTCAATTATGTCAAATAGAGAAATATAAAGACACAAAGATACATAGACAGAAGGGCAAAGAAGATAAGAGAAGGGAAGAAAAGAGAGATGAAGTGTAGAGCATAAATTATTACAGGCCATACCTACAATAGAGAATAAATAATTGGATTCATTTATGAATCTATATTATAATATGGAGTTGTATCTCTATAGAAGAATTTGATAGGTAGGTGCCATCAGATAAGTTGAGTTGGTGATTAGTTGAGGAGTGGGTGTTTCTTTAGAATTTATGCTATTAAATTAGTGGATTGGTGTCTCCTTAGGGTTGGTTTCATTAAACATTATAACCAATGATGTTATTTATTTTGAGGTTGGATTAGAATGGTAGATTATAATAGCTATTCTTATGGTGGTTTTTCCCATATTAGGTTTTCCATTGTATATCTAGTGTTGTGTCTATTTGTGTGTATGTGATCTTTGTATATAGTTTTAATTTGATTTAAAAGGTTTAGAAAAGGTATAAATTAATATACTGATTCACCCCACTCTTAGTATATAGTTGTGTTCCAACTATTGGTATCATATCCGTGGTTCCTTAGAAGAAGCTTAATCAGTTTAGGCAAATCTTGGAATGGTGAACATAAATGGCTAGTCAGGAAGGATCTTCATCAAATAAAGTACCTCTCTTTGATGGATCAAACTATGCATTTTTGAGCATAATAATGGAATCATATTTATCTTCATTATATTTTGATGTATGGTTGTTTGTTTTAACTGGGTATACAACTCCTGCAATAACTCATAATGATCAAGCTTTAAAGAAGGTATATGAGAGCAATGCCAAGGCAAAGAATGCTATTCTTTATGGATTATCCAAATCAGTGTTTGTCAAAGTGATGAATTATCATAATGAACAACACATATAGAACAAATTGAATAACATATATGAAGGAGATGACAAGGTAAATCAAGGCAAACTACAAACTTACAAAGGTAAGTTTAATAGTCTTTAAATGAATGAAGAAGAGAAAGCTATAGAATATATTCTTAGAGCAGATGAAATAGTTGATGTAATTAGAGGCCATAGATAATAAATGAAAGAATCATTTATTGTCAAAAAGGTCCTAAGATATTTTCCATCAAGATAAGATTCTAAAATCTTTGTAATAGAGGAATCAAGAGAGCTAGATAAACTCATTGTTGATGAATTGTATAGAACCTTCACTACCTATGAGATGAGAATGGGAGAAGCAGATACTATCAAGAGAGAAGTTGTATTCAAAACATGCAAGAAAACAAGAGCAAAATCATCTACATTTGGATATGAGGACACTGATGAAAAATAATCTAACTTTTTCATAAGATTACAAAGGTAGGACATTTTGTTGATAAATGCACTTATGAGAAAAAGGATAATTTTGATCAAGAAGAGGATGGAAAAAGGATGAATACCCACTATTGAAAAAATGTGAACTTATTTAAAAACAAGAAAATCTTGTATATAAAATAATATAATGACTCATTGGATGAGAATGATAGCTCAGATGATAGCCATGATTGTGCCTTTGTGATTGAGTGAAATGAATCCCTATTCATGGCATTAGCATTAGATTCTATGAATCAAAATAAAGAACAAGTTGAAGACTCAGATGAAGAAGAGGAAGGAGAAGTAGACCTAGAGTGTGAAATCATTTGTGCTCTAGATGAGATTAATAGCTAAGAAAAGACAACTCAAGGCAAACGAAGCTAGCACAAAAAGAAATAGAAAAACTATCCAAAAGTCTTGAGAAATCTGATCAAATGGTAGTAAGCCTTAAGACACAAGTTGAAGAGGCTAAAATAATAGAAGATGTAGTAAAAATTGAGATACACTTTAAATTTGATGAATGCATGAATCTAGAAGCAAAAGTAGTGGCTCTAAGTAAAGAGCTTGAAAGGCTTAAAGAATAAGTAGACAAAGGTTTGAAATTGAAAGGAGGGTCAAACATTCTTGATGATTTGATCAACTCTCAAAATCCATCAAAAGGGAACTCTAGTCTTGGTTATGAAAAGGGGGAAAATCCCATAACCAATACATCTTCTAACTTATATGACAACTCCAAAGCAGAAGGATTATGATCAAAGAAAGAGAAATATTGTAATGATAAAAAATAGATACAAGCACTGTTGATGTGAAGAAGACTAAATGAAAAAATAATCTTGAAGGAAGGAAGATGTATAATGCAAAAGTAGATGATGTATATGAATACATAAGGGTAAGATATTTGAAGAATCCAAATTTTAGAGAAGCTCCTCATCCAACACAAAGAATTCATATGACCATGTATTGTTCATTTTCATTTGGTTATTTATGTAATCAATTTTGTAATAAGGGTAGTGAATGTATAGTTGTATCTAAAAGGAGAACAATATTTGTAAGCAAAAAATCATTTTCACCTTCATTAGATAAAAATTTAATATGATATAATTGTAATAATTTTGGTCACATAGCTAAACAATATAGAACTAGCTTTGTAAGATCAAAGTACATAATTTAAAGAAATGCAAACCTCCCAGTGTGAACAAAGGTTCACAATCTATGATAAAGAGAAAAATAGGATATGTAATAAACCCAATCATGTATGGAAAATGAAAGATCAAGATATAATGGAGAATGCTATAGAGGTTAGAGAATGTCAAGATCTCTCAATGTCTGCTCATGTTGAAAATGAAAAGACCAAGCTCAAGGAGAAGTCCAAGGTGCTAACAGAGGATATGTCTAAGGTATACATGAAATAAAGTGAACATCATACTATTGCTAAGCAAGTTTCATGAATAGAACATTAGTTTTTTGTGCCTAGTGATGAGATTTTGAGATGCAAGGAAGATTCATTAGATGGAAATATATGTCATGAATCCATGTTGTCTCCATGTACTATTAATCTAATCATAGAAGAAAAGGAGAAAATTGTAGAGGATGAACATGTTACTTCTCTTAATCCTAAGAATAATAATAAAATGTATATATTATGACCAAAGAGGATAAATAATATGATGAGTTATGGGCAACTCATGGTTTCACATTGTTCTACGACATTTTAAAGTAAGGTGTCTCTATCTATGCTTATTAAGAGACTCCTTTTAGTGTAAATGTATGTGATGTTGTGATGATGCTAGAGGGATGTCATGTTCAGTATGTAGGGTTAGATTAAAGGTCCCTTGATGTGAAATAAGTATTAAAAGTTGGCATAAGCGTTCAAATGCAATAAATCCTTGACATTTTGTATCTTGGGTTGTGTAATGAGTTGGGTTAGCAAACTTGAACATGTGTAAAATGATGATATTTGTGTGTTAAAATAAGTTTTTGCACTCTATAGGTAGTCCCTTGATGCAAATATGGATAATGGAGTTAAGGGAATCTAACTCAAATAGTGTGAATGGATTGAGGAGCTATGCATGATGAGAAGGGGGACATATGTGAAATACTTCAGTCATGAGTAAAGATGCTCAAGTGATGAAATGAGATAAAAATTGGGAGTAGTAGCTCCTACATCAGATCAATCGACCCTAGTGATAGGGCATAGGTCTATGGGGGGATCAAAAAAGCTTTATTAATCCATAAAAGAAGAAAAAGGTAATTTAGGTATATATATTTTTGTTAATTTCAAATGAGTGGATGGTTGAAGATTATTGGAAAAACTCCTTTATATGATAAAGTGGGAGAGAAAAATTAGATAAATAGTGAGAAAGAGTCCTTTTTCCATTGATGTCAATGGGGGAGAAAAAGGGAAAATGATCTTTGCAAAAGTTTGGAGAAAAAGTGCAAATGTCAAAGAAGAAACAAGTGTCCAAGTTGATTTTAGGTTAATCTACCATTTCCTAAGGGGGAGCAAGTTTAGTATGAAAAAATTTAGTTCATTTTCATCAAAAGACAATAGAAGTAATGCCAATGAAGGAGTGTAATATTAGAAGATCAGAGCATTTATTTTTCCATCAATGACAAAGGTAGAGATTGTTGGCAATATGATTGTCATTGATGTCAAAAGGGAGATCAAAGATGTCATTGATGTCAAAAGGGAGATTATGGATGGAATTAATTTTTAGGGATATGTATGGTGATTTTAAGATGTGTAAGAGATCCTCTCAAAGGTCATGGATGATTGGAGTGCTTGTACAGATGAATGGAATTCATCTGGTTCCTCATATAGCTCCTCTAGATATTTTGGGCCTATGACAGGAATATCTAAAGAGGAAAATTGATGATGCCACCATTACCATGTGTGGATAAGTCTAGGGGAGTTGGAAATATGGTTATAATAACATTAGTCCCTAGTTTTTATGAACCAAATTTGAAGACATGCAATGAAGCATAGTTGAATAGATGGGGATGCAAATTTGGCTACTTAGACATAATTAACTAAGTTCCAACACTTAGCCAAATATGCAAAAGGGATAAACAAAGATAAATAAGCATGGTAATGAGGTTAGAATTTACACACATGTAGGATTTAGGACAAAATGATCATATGTGTTTGTTAATATTTATTCATAGTTTATATGGACTTAATCTTAGGTCAGATGATGTAGCACAACAAAAGATATGTATGAGCAAAATTGGGATTCCGAGCATCTTGATAGTGTTTTTCCATATTAAAATTTGAAGATGGAAATGAAAATATAATTAGGAATTTTTAGGATTTAATAACTTGCACATATGAAGGTTTCTAGAGAAGATGAAAATATGGATGGAATCCCCTAAGGGAGAGGATCTTATGCACTTCATTACATGACATGTAATGAAGCACATCAAAAACTGTGCAAGAATAAAGATTGCCTTTCAGGTAGTTGTATGCATAATTATCTCTATGGTAGAATAATTTGATATATGAGATTAATAGCATTATGTCTCACATGTGTGAAATATTTAGTAACAAATTAGCTTATGGGTTTGTTCGCTATCATGCCTAGTTTATGTGGTCTAAATTTTAGACTAGGTGGTTAAGTGAAGCAAAAGATATGAAGGTTCACAGTTATCCTTCCAGGCATAATTGAGATGGTCCCCATACTTATTCAAATATTCACAAGGTAGAGTTTGATCTTATTAGAATATAAATAGTTAGTGCTTAATCATACATTGAATATTTAATGAAGCATATCAAAGTCAATATGCTAAAGGGACCTCTATGTAAATATGCTAGTGACACGTGTCACAATCATAGAGTTTACAGAGTAAATTTATGAAGTGGTTTAAATTCAATTAGTCAATGATTAATGCAAGGATGCCATGTGTCTCAATAGTAGGAAATTATAGCAATGTACAAATGGCACATACTAATTCCAAGTGGCATATTCATGAGAGCTCATCAGAGATAAAGATCTAGCTTGTAAGAAGATTAAATAATGATCATTTGATCATGAAAATAAGATCCAAGGGATCAAGTGGACTTAGATGATATTGAGTGCTCGACATTTAATGATATAGAGGTGAGTTAACGATTGAGATTTTTTGACTAGATTGATAGAGAATATTCATTCTAAAGGGTCAAAAAGTAGTGAGATGAGATAAAGATCTTGATGTTTAATGTTAAAATAGAAGTAAAGTTCATGAATCTTGGAGATCTAATAGCATGTAGGATCTTGGAATGGAAAGATCAATGGATGCATTTTAAAGGTTGGAATGTTAAAGTCTGAAAGTGTATAAATATCAAATAGAGCATGTAAGCCTATTCAAGCTTGATCAGAAACATACAGTTTAAAGTTGAGAAATTGGAATGAAGACCATCAAATTGTGGTGCCAAACTTAAGATCGATGAAAAATATTTAAAGATATGATCATGCTAATGGTGAATCACATGAACATGAAAGAACATATAGATAAGCTATAAATTATGATATCGAGAATGATATTGATTATTGTAATTGATCAAATATATGTAAATGTGCATGTGCATCAAAACCAGAGTCCAATAAATGATATAAATAGTAATGAGACCAAGAATAATGGTGGTAGAGCATGATTTCATGATGGTGGAAACTTGTATTTAAATATAAAATTGAGCATGATGTGTTAGCAAACTAGTGTGGACACAGATGAGATATGAAATATTAGATCATTTGCTTATATGTATGTCATCTAGGATACATACACAAGTTTTTGGTGTTATTGAATTATGTCAAATAGATAAATATAGAGACATAGAGATACAAAGATAAAGGGGTAAAGAATAGAAGAGAAGGGAAGAGAAGAGAGATGAGGTGTAAAGGATGAAGTGTTACATAACAAACCTATAACAAAGAACAAAGAATTAGATTCATTTATGAATCTATATTGTAATATGGATTTCTAGTTCCATAGAAGAATCTGAAAGGTAGGTGCCATCAGATAAGTTGAGTTGGTGTTCAGTTAGGGAGTGGGTGCTTCCTTAGATTTGGTACTCTTAAATCAAGGGATTGGTGTCTTGTTATGGTTGGTGACCTTAAACATTGTAACTAGTGAGTTTATTTATTGTGAGGCTAGATTATTATGGTAGATTCTAACATCTAATATCATGGTGGTTTTTCCCATATTGTGTTTTCCATTGTATATGTAGTGTTCTAACTATTTGTGTGTATCTAATCTTCACATATAGTTTAAATTTCATTTAAAAGGATTCAAAAAGGACTAAGTCAATAAATATACTTAATCACCCCCCACCCTCTCAATATATTATTTTGTTCCAACCCAATCAAGTAATATTAATTTTATTTTGTGGAAAATAAAGGGTTTGATTATTTTATTTAGCTAAAAATAAAAGGGATTGTTTGCAATCTCATAAGGAAGTCAATAGACTTCTTGATAGCCTACAAAGGTTCAATATCAGTAAAAAATTGATGTTTAGCTCCTATTCTACCATGGGTTGACCTATTTAGTTTTTGGATAAAAATACTCATATGGTTTTTTAAAATGCAAAAAATGAAAATTTTATTTATTAAAACAAATCTCTAAGCTATTTTATTATATTCTTGCCTCGTAGTACCAAAAGAATAAGATAAGTAATGTTTTCTTACTTACATTGCTTGGCCATATGTTTTTGAGTTGGGGTTAGTAAATAATTTCCATTTCTTTTGTGTTGGGTATTTGAACCTTGCAGAAGGAGATGCCTCATTTAGATGACTGGGCTTTATTTTTATTTTTCCTTTTTATTGAGGAAATGAATTAGAATGAAAATTCTTGAGATTATTTTGCTTATATAAAATATTTATTATATATTTAGTTTTATCCATCATCATAATATATTTCAAATTATTTTCTTACCTATTACATGGCAGGGTTGACTATAGTTGGGGGTTCTATAACCAATTGGTTCACTATTTTAGGTAGTGTATATTTTTATTTTAATGTAAAAATCTACCTAACATTTATAATATTAAAATGGGTTCTCAGTTATAACATTATTTTTTATGTTCAAACCCTTGATAATTCATTAATATTATTGCAATAGTATGTATTTATTTTTGACATAGCCATACAAAAGAGGTTAGATATAGTGATTTCACCACTTACAGGTGATGAAATGATTATAACTGACAAATTAGCCAAAGGGAAAGCATCTAAAAGATTGGTGTTGTGTTATTTGTCTTATCGTACATGCATTATGTGAATTTTTTAAATTTTTTTATTTACTATAGTAGATGATTTTATGTCAATTATAGTGGTGTATTTTAATTATGGTATACTTAGAACCTATAAGAAGGTTGATTTGGTTCAACTAAAATTATAGTTGATACCTAAAAGTCTTTAGAGGTAGAACAAAGGTGTCAAATTGATGTATGTTTTTGGTCTTTGTGTACTTGGCTTTTTGTTATGTCATTTTCATTAACCACTACAAATTTAGTGATGGATCTTATCCCTTTTACCCACACTCTTATCCCAAAGAATCAAAAACTAGACTCCACCTCCCAGTTGATGGTTGGGGGTGGTAAGTGTCACTAAATCGGGGGCTCATAAGATGGGTCAAGCTAGGATAGATCATGTAAATAGGTTATATTACATACTTAAATAATGGTGAAATTAAATGGTTTATTATATTACTTAATTATTTACTAGTTATTTTAATATTCTAGCTATTTAGAAATGAACAATAATCATTTGAGTTGATATGTAAAATGGAAATATGATAAATTTATATTGTTGTTAATTTATTTATTTAAGATATATTATGTTTTGGATTTAATGTTCAATTGGTTAAGTTGAGTGGATGATTGTATACATCCAAATATATAAAAGGTTAACTATTACAAGCTGAATTGATATTTACATTCCAATTCATATAGTGTTAATAGTTCATTAGTGATAATCAGTTAGTATTTGATTTTATAATCCTAAACTAGTTCTCAAGACTATTTTATTGAGCATAAAACTTATGACTGGACTTGTATATGAGTTTTGAGTTGTTTTATTTGATCACTTATGGGTTATTTTTTGTTGTACCAACTCTTTTATAATAAAATTTTTGAGTTATTTTTGAGTTGTAAAAAGTCACTATACAGTTTAGAATTTTCCATCCATATAATCACATTATGGTATGCTAAGAAGTTGGTATTTGAATTTTTTTTCTTGATTCTTTTAGCACCTTACATCCATACAATAAGTTTGCAATTTGTTTTTCACAACTAGTTTAGGTAATTTGATTGCACAAGTGTTGTCTAATACAAACTTATCATTATAAGATTTGAAATCTTTATAAGAAATAAGATTTTATTCCATTTTCTGATTATGCTTAATAATTATAGTATGATTATATAATCCCTTGAATTTAGATGATTTAAATCATCTAGTCAAAACAAGGATGAAAGAATAATTGTAATTTTTTTTAGTTTACATAATCATGTTTATATGTTGGAAATTAAGTTCTTGAGATTCTAAGGAGGAGAGATAATCAATTTAAATAATGTAAATCATGAATTGAAAATTATTTTTCTTAATCTTAATAAAATAATGTAAGTTTATAAAATGACATTATAGTGTCAATATACGTTCAAGCCACTTCCACTTATATTGAAAAGTTTTTACTCCTTCATGGAACTTAACTATTTAATAAGCATAGCATTATGATCCTTAAAATAACTTGAATGATTATGTTAAATTAGTTTTTCATCTCATGGAAACTTAAAAATCATGATTGGTTCTAAAAATCTATTAGTGTTTTAATGGCACTTGATAATATTTGTTGAATTTCTAAATTATTAGCATAATCAACTCAATGTTCCTAAAGGAACAAATCATGAAAGCTAAGGTGAAGCACAAAAAATTATAAATCATACAATCTATGATTGAGTGGCATACTTTACTTATGTCAAAACCAATTGACAAGGGATTAACATTTGGGAGATTTAAATATCTAAGTGGCTAATTATGGGATGACTTAGTAAGCATAAGTAGACACTATAATAAAAGACACAATAGCCATTCATGACCTTGATGAAGATTGTAACAATTAAATTTTAGTTTATTAACCTATGGTGACATTTTGAATGAAGTCATGTTATACGAGGATTTGCTAAACTATAGATCATGGTATAATTATCTAATTAAGGATATTTACATGAAATCTATTAAATACACATCCTTATTATAACTTCATGAGCTATAATTGTATTTATAAACTACTTAACTTATTCATATTGTTACTTTAATTAAATTACTTAAAATAAATACTTTTTCCTCATTATGAACCTTGTTTTAAGAAAGGATGTTGTATGAACCAAAAATGGCTACCTATAAGGATGATTTTTTCCTAGTATCCCAAATACAATGAAGGATTGAATAATCTACCTTGACCTATACCTAGATTTATACAAATGTGAGTCTCTTAGATAGTATAAGGACATGAAGGTGGTCTTATTTATAAGGTGTATGACACCATATAGTATGAATCTTATTGTTATGGATCACATATCAATACCCCCTAACAATATGAAGGTTTTTTTAGAGCAATAATCTTCCTCCTTGAATATTTTAGGGGTAATTACCTTGACTAAAGGTTACATGTGCATGAAATTTATTAAGGGGATTTCGGTAAGTCATGAAAAACTAAGTTACATGCATTAAACTATTTCTCTTTTTCCTCTATGAACTCTGAAAGAAGGGACACTTATTTTTTTGGGTCATTTCACTTTGAAGAAGAAAAACATGTCAATAAATATCTGATTATGTAGCCTAACAAAAATTTCTTTAATTATAAAATGATATTAGATGTAACTAAATATTTTTGAGAGTATAGGCTAAGAAAAAATATTTAAAAATCAGTTGAAATAGGGAAATTATATTGTGATAAGAAAGTGACATGTTGGTCTTTGGCTTGCCCATTTTGTACATCAATCTTGTTTCAATGAAGAATAAGGGCATTTTTATAATAACTATATGTAAGAAACAAATATTAATAAACCAATCAAATAAATAATCATAAGTATATTATTAAATAATGTGCCTTTCACGAAACAACTTTATTACTTGCCTATAAAGTTCTCTTTGTAAGTTATGAATTTTTCTATGCAAATGTATAGCATCACTGAACATGATGATGGAATACTTGTCCTAAATCCTAGATAAACAAGTGACATGAAATAAATAATAAAATAATAATTAAATATCATGTCTTTAATGCTAATAATAAAAATGAGAACTATTATAATAATATAATAATTCCTATGCAATGAACAAAAGAATAGATAAGGAATGTGATAGAAACTAACATAATTTTATTTGTTTAAATAAGATTCAAGATTTGATGGTTTAATGAAACATTAAACATAATAACAATATTTGGTTGTATAGGAGGTATTTTAAAACATATACTACCCATTCTATATCATAGATAATACATGTGTGATGGAGAAAAACATATGCAGACATATCCAATCGCATAGCCTAGAAAGGTGCTAAGTATTGAATATTGTTAAAAAGATAATAATATGAGGAGAAACTAAATATGTTTTATAGCATGAGAAAAACCAAATTAATATAAATAAATTACTTTAGGCAAATATCTTATAACACTGAAGATTTTGTTTATGATGAAATTTTTCTTGATTTGGCTTAGGATTACCAATTTTGTACTTTAATCGTGTTTTGGAAAATAAAAATAGGGTATTCATACAAGAAATTTATACATTGAATAATAATTAAGAAACCAAACAAATTCAAAAGTGTATACAAAAAACATGTTTCTTTTTAAAAATAACTTTACTACTTGCATGCAGATATTTGTATACAAGTTGGGTAATTTTGGAATGTCAAATGTGTACTTAAACTAGACACAATAACTATATACTAATCATGAATTATGATTAAACAAGTGACAAAAACATGTCATCAAACAAATATTTGAATATCATATCTTTAATGTTAACAATAGCAATGATAACTAGTATGGAATAATAACTATTACTATGTAATGAAAGAAAGAATAGGAAAGGAATGAGATAGAAACTAATATAATTTGGTTTGTTTTCCAAAGGTTAAAACATAAGAACAAAGAATGAATTATAATATGTATTCAGAAGCGTATGTCAAGCATTGAAGAGAATTAATTCTTGAATGCGATACACAAGAATAGAAGGATCAATCCTCAACATATACAATTTCACATGGCAAAGAAAATCCAATGTATGAAGTATATGCAAATAGATGATAATTATGTTCATTTTATGGATTTTAATAGAGATAATAGAATGCCATGTGAAAAAATAGTTAAATACATTTAATGTCTTCTAGTTAAATTTATAATTAGTCTTCTTTATACAAGATAAAGTGCATATTTTTTAACCATAATATGATAAATCAATAAGAAATGTTATATTATTTCTCATACATATGAAAAGATTACAAGCATTTTATAGGTATATAAAACTTGAGTACGTGTACTATGAATGGATTAAAAAAAATAGAATCATGGGTTGATATTTTTTGAAGATAGCATGGATTTGTTATATTTTTTGTACATGTTATTTTCAAATATTTTGTTTACTATTTATGCAAGATCTATCCTTATTTGTTTTGGAATCCATTTGTAGTGTGTGTATTCAAGCCCTGTATGTCATATGCTACTCTATTATATAAGGTTGGGAACTATGTTTTAAGAAAGGGGTTTAACATGGAATTAGTTGTTGTTTTAGTGGCAAACCAAATGGTATTCTTTCACACAAAAATTAAGGTTCTTGTCCAAGGTTGAATTGAAATTTTTTAAACAAGCAATATAAAATAATATTATTTCATCTAATCTAATTCGTCATAAGAATTATATCTTATTGCATGATTCACATGGTTCAAGGTAATGCTTGCATGGCAAGAATTTTTTGGTATAGCTATGTAGGGTGGATATCTTATCTAGTATTAAACATAGGGACATATTTCAAGTGTTGATGTGATGGACCTTTGTATTGTAAGAAATTTATTTTTTATTGCCATGGTTTGTTTAGGGCTTCTGTTGGGTCATTTCATGCTATTTTATAAGGATTTATTTATGGTTTATTTTTAGGCTTGCATATGTCTTGATCTATATTTCTTTGTTGATTATGTTATAACAATGTTAAAATATATTTCCAATGCTTTGATTTTATTCTTATACAACCTATTTGCAGTGCCTCTATTCAAGGCTTGTATACTTTTTTGTTGTTCCTATTTGCAAGCTTGGGCATAATTTTCTTTCTAAGGAATTCAATTCATTTTAATCTCTACCTATGTAACTATTATTTTTTACACATGGACCAACTATAGACATATAGTTTCAAATTATAGTGAGAGAGAAAAAAAGACTAGAACCCTAGCTTACTGATACTAAGTATTTAAGAAAATATTAAAAAGAAGAGTGCCTCATAACATAGGTGTAAGATGTTTGTTAAAAAAAACATCTATGTAACACAACTTTTAGGGTGGGATTCATATTTTAGCCAAGGCATTTAATTCCTTGTATATGGATGAGTTATGCACAAATATAATTTCAAATGGTAGGGGTAGAAAATAAAATAGAAGAGTGAATGTAGAAAAGAAAATAATATGGTAGATCTTACTAGTTTTGTTGACTAGAACATGATAGATGAGAATTTCGTTTTACTTGGGTTGTGTCATTTCAAATTTATATGGAAATAAGCCAAAAAACAAATCTAGAGCCACTAATTTTATATTCACTTAGCTATGTAAAATAGGTTTACCCATGCTCCACGTTTTCCATACATATTATTCACATTAGGTTTCTAAATAAATTAATGATGCATGTTTGAGTCAAGACACTATTTTTATTAAATGTTGCATTTTTAAGGCAAGACACTATTTTTCATCTATGTTTGGTACTTTAGACTCTATCTATCATCAAATCCTAACTATATATTTATCTAATACAATCTAGGGATTTTCTAATGGTGGTATGGTAATAAGATATGCATAGATCAGTTCGGATAAAATGCCTTAATTTGCATTTAATAAATTTATATGCTCATCTTAAATTCCCCCCAAAAAATGACCTTGTCAAAATGTGAAAGTATAGAGAAGGATCAAAAATTTTATTTACAAGTTTAATATAATCAAATAGGTAAAAAAAATTAAAAATAACATTATATATTTTGATATTTCATGATATTTTAGGTATCAAATAGCTTTGACAAATGAGTTATGTACCTCAATAGGCATAAAAAAAAGTATGAATCATTTTCAATATACTTGAATTAGAGGTGGTATTTCGGGGGATAATCTGTTCATATTGGTAAAGTAGAAGACTCCTCCTTACTGAAAACATATAACTGTAAATGAAAAAGGAAAAAACATGAAGAAATAAGTGTAAAATATAAGTTGGTAACATTGAATGTTGAATGTTTTAGATGATTTTTTTGATATAAACATAAATTTTCAATGTAGCTCTAAACATAGATGTTCTATGTTCTTTTTAAAATATGTTTGAAACAAAAGTTACTAAAAATGTGTTTATTTTTTACTTTAACTTTTGGGGTTTTGAAATAATGCATTTAAGAACAAAAAAATAGGACAACATGTGAAATGTTATAAAATATATATGTTAGTAACAAAACACTTAGATATATGCAAATATTTCAAGTATTTGATAGGTATACAAAACATTCCAAAAAAACAAATTATTGTGCTCTACATATATAAATGTAATATTTAATTATGAATTGAATATATGTATTATAAATGGCTTGTATCAACACAAGCATATCATTAACAAACTATTTTATCATTGTTACAAAAATAAGAGCAAATAAGAATATATCAATTCATATGCAAAGTAGTTATAGTTATAGCCAAAGAAAATTCCATGTAAAGAAAAATTTAGGATGAGTTTTTTTGGGGTACTTAAATGTTTTGAAAGTCTTGAACATGTGTACTATAAAATAAACTGGCTTGAAACTTTTAATTTTTTTTATGTTATTTTACATGGATTTGTTTACAATTTATGCTAGGTCTAGCTTTGTGTTTTGTAATCTATTTATAGTGTATGTATTTTAGTTGATCAAGTGTTTATTTAGGGTTTTTAATGGGATTTCCATATGTCTTGATCTATGTTTTTTTTTTTTCTCATTATAGTATAACAATGTTATCCACAAGCATATCTAGATGGTTTCTATGAATTAACATTTCATTCTAGGAATTTTGTTTTTGGTTATGATGTTATTAACATTAGTTCAGATCCATACATAGCAAAAACCTTTAAAAACTACTTGGAAAATATTTTATTCAAAAAAAAAAAAGGAAAAAGAAAAAAAAAAGCAAATGGATGCTTAAAAAAAGTGTCCAAACCATTTTTTGTGTTTTCAAGTCTTTGATACTTGAAAAAGTCTTGAAATATTTGCATGTGTCTAAAACTTTTGATACACAAATATATATTTTTTAAAAATTCCATATCTTGTCATGTTTGTGCTTATGCAAGATTGACATGAAATATGTTTAACAAAAGGTATAAGACAATAATATTTTATCTAAGTTGATTAGCAAGAAGATTTATAAAATTTTCCAACTCCCATTTGGTTTGAGAAAATGATGTTGTGGTAAGGATGCTATACCATAACTATGCAAGCTATGGATCTTATTCAATATTGAATTCTATATTTATAGAGGCCATGTCTATTAATGTATTTTATTGTTTGTCATTTAATACTAGATTTTTTCCAATGATCTTTGTATAAAAAAAAGATTTAAAGTTTCATGAGATTATATTAAGTAGTATTATTTTTTACAATTCATTGAATAGAGTGCAATTAAAGGTTGCATAAGTATGATGATTTTTTATTATAAACAAACTCAATTTAAGCTTGTTGGCCAGTTACATAGAGTAGAACGATATGCAATGCTTTTAGAAAGATATTTATATAAAAAAACCTTGTAGACATATTCAAATATTTATATCATCTGATAGATGCATAAGAATTGAATGTGTGCACTAAAAATGGCACACATAAAAATAATTAAAAAACCTGCATAAGTTTTTTTCTATGATTATTTGTTCAATATTTTATAAATATGCTAAAAAAAATTGCTAATTCTTTGCCTATGTACTTTTTTTAAATGTCAATTTCAATACACATATTTGAAGCTCTGATAGATGGTATAAAATACTATTATTTCTTTTAATATGATTAATCAAAACATTATACTTACACTACAAGTTTTACATGGTTTGAGGCATGGTCCAATGTAGGATTTTTTTTTAATTTTTTATTTATACTATATATATCATATGACATTAGTTTATACACATAGTTCAAAAAAATAGAATCAACAAAAAGTTAAATGTAAATGAAAAATAAAATATGTTTATTTCATCTCTAGTTATTATGATTATTATTATTATTATTATTATTATTATTATTATTATTATTATCATCATCATCATCATCATCATCATCATCATCATCATTATTATTATAATATTTTTTTGGACTATGTAATCATATATGTTCATAGCTGATCCATCTAATTTTTCTCTTTTGTATAATAAAAATGAAAAGATGTGATGTTTTTTTTCAAGATGTTGAAAGACTCACCATTGATATATACACCAAGGTTACAGATGCAACAAAGAAGATGATAGATAAAGATTACATGGAGTTGGATGCCTTGGCTAAAAGATGATGCCAATAGTTGTAATAAAAACTAGCAACCATGTGAACAAGTATTGAATATGCACAATGTAGACAATCTACATAAAAATAAAATAAAGTCATTAGCAATGTATTGTAACATGCCTTATTAGAATCTAATAAAAATAAGGAATGGAATGTTACTTCAAATTTATTATATGTTGATTTGCCTATGTATGCAAGAATAAGACCTTTTATCTTGTCGCGATCATTATCAATAGACTAATAATAAATACACAATCATTTCATATATAAAATTTGTTACAAAAGTCTCACCATTTCCATCACCCTTATTAAAAATAGTTATAATAGTTTGTTTTTCTTTATTCTTTTTTTTCAATAATTTCTTTAACAATTGCTTGTTTCTATTTATTTTGCATACATATATGTTCGTAGTTTTTATAATTATCACTAATTAATTAGTTTTTTGTAATTTAAAATGGTTTTAAACTTCACTTGTTTGATATAATATTTAGTAATGGAAAGTCTATTTGATAATCATAGACCTCATCACTAGTTTTTATTTTGGACAAGTCATTTCCAAATTTCAATTTATTCAATGTATCTAGTTGAAGCTGATGAATTTCATGTTCCATGTCACCCCAAGTAGGATTTATGTCATTATTAAACTTGGACTCAATTAGCTTAAATATTTTTATTTGCAAATTTTATGATTTTTCCCATGTTGCTTGGCCTTATTTCAAATAATTTCCATTGCTTTGAAATGGCAGATAAAATAATAGCCTTTATTCATAATAGTTTTAAATATTCAATTTTTTGATGTAAATGAAAAAAAAATATAGTATTGTATAGTTGGAAAATCATTTCTTGGTTATTACTCTCAGTTTTAGATCTTTCCCACTTCTGTAAGTCTCAAATCAACTCTATCTTATACACCTTGGAATATATCTCTTAGTTTGAATAGTTTTATGTTGATGAACTGAGCTTAAATCTTTCCCATAATTATTAAGGTGTACTTATCTTCCATCTCTTCAAGATTTGAACACGTACCCACTTTTGTTCTCCATGGACACTAATGTCTAGGATAGACACTGTTGGAAGCACAATCACTAAGAGGGGGGTGAATCAGTGATGAAATAAAATAAACTTTAATTCCAATTCTTATAAATATTAACCATTCATCATAATTATTTATGAATCATATAAACTATTCATTGCAATGAACAAAGAAAACTATGCAAGATCAAAACACATAACACATGAATTATGTGGGAAACCCTCATGGGAGAGAAAACCCAATTGAAATAATATTTTGAATAATTTTTTATAAATGTATTTCTTAAACTTATATAAGCACCGACTTATCAAGGAGAACCCACCTTTGAATTTTTTCAAGCATCCACTTGACCTTTAGTTATCACCAGCTAGGAAAGGAGGCTACAACCCCCTAGATGATCAAACACCAACTCACTCACTTCCAAACTAATCACTACCTATGATATGATGTCTTAAACACATAATTATGGTATTATATTTTTATAAGACCTGAAAACCTACCTTTCTACCTCATACAATTGATAGTAGTTCATACAAATACAAATCTTTCTCTTGCATAGGCATACAACAACTCTTTCTATTCTACACTCATCATACACATGATCATGATCTTGAGTCCATTCCTCACTCAAATTATAATCAATAAATTCTTTAAGTGTCACAAATATCAGTCATACACAATGTATGCATTACTCTTTCAGCATATAGTCAATGCACTTCTTCACTCTAGGTCACGTAGACAAAGTAGGATGTATGCATTACTCTTTCAGCATATAGTCAATGCACTTCTTCACTCTAGGTCATGTAGACAAAGTAGGCCTAATTATACCTTGAATCAATACACAAACTTACTGATTACCTTAAGAACAATTATCTAATATTAATGACATGTTAAAAATTTGATTATTATATGTATAATTCACTCACACTTCTGAAAAACCTCATACAATTCACTTCTCTCTCCAATTACCTAACAAACCCAATTAGGCCAACTAAACAAAATAGGCCTAATAGCCTTGAAACAAATCTTATTTCTTATTCATGACCTAAAATAAATAATGTTGGAAAATTATCACATATTCAACATGATTTTATGATATTTTTACTATCCTCTTATCCTTTTAAAAATTCATAAATAATTATTTTCAAACCCACATTGTCTAACAACCACAATGAGACCAAAATGGTCTTCTATATATGCATTATTCTTTCTCCTATCAATATTCGTCAACCACAACACTTTAGTTAACCCTTAAGTATTATTTACCACTTCTATACACATAAAAATATTTATTAGTAGACGTTATATAAAATATACATCAATTCTTTAGGCTAGTCATGCTTTAAGTAACTCAAATTAACACACTAGGTTCAAGCAAGACCTAAGTAATTAGCCCTCCATTAGGCCACACGTTATACTTAGATACCAATAGCCCTTAACCAAAGATGGAACCCTTTTAAAAAATTTAAAATAATTTACTCTAATCCTTCTCTATGTTTACAACTCCATAAAATCACTCCAAGTCATTCTCTCACCTCATTTGGGCCTCAAGCCTTCAATAGGTCCCATGGAGACCCAATTCACCTTCATGGAACACAATGAGACAATATGATCAATATGGTCCTTAATAATGACCAAAACCACTTCAAAAAATTTAATTTAATCCTCTATTATCCTTATCCATGCTTAATAAATATCAAATCATTTGCTCATACTTTGAAACCTGCATTAGGCCTTAAAGACCTATTAGGCTTAATTACTCCAAAAACATTATCTTCACAAAAGAAGCTCAAACTAATTGAATATAAAATTTCTATTAAAAATAAACATATGGATTTAAATATAAATACCTTAGGAATACCATCCAATCCATAATACACCTTCATTTAACCTCCAAAGGCTCATAAATACTATTGCAAGAAGCCTACTCAAACCTGCAATAATTGCAGTCAACAAAATTCAACTTTGTCCTACAATAACTTCACTTATACAGATAATAAAAACCACAAATAATTTTTTTTATTTTTATACCAACAATATTTGATCAATATTTTGTCTTATACAATAATTTATTTACACCTTGGTTTATTCAAAAAAAACATAGTAAAAAATAGTCAACTCTCACATATAATAAATGTAATTATACGATAATTCAAACCTATTCATAAATTTTAATGGATATCCCTTTAATTCCTCTACCACTTTTATTTATACACTACCATAAAATTCATCTATTACCAAAATATATAAATAAAATACTACTAAGTGGTTTTCCTCTGCTCACTTAATATTGCAAATTTGGTTATGGAAAATAGTGAAATCTCCTTGGGAGACCAACATTGCACCATCATAAATTTTGATAGACAACATATAAATACCTAAATTTCTAACCACATTATTTAGGCACAAATATGAATAAACCCATATAACTAGTTTCTTCTAAAACCTTCACATGTGTGAATGATTTTTTCATCAGTATGCTTAGTTAAGATGTTCTACCAAGATGAATATGAGATGACTAAGCTCACCTAGACCTTCACAAGACTTATCTAATGGATTCGTTTCACTTCCATAAGTGACATAGGCACTCTTTACCCCTAATATGACCCTTAAAACATGGTCAATCACCTCAAAGGCCTACACACATGATATGGAGTCTCAAATCCACTTGGAACCTATCACTTTATCATTAATGCATTATGTACTAAGATCACCTTGACATCAATGACAATAAATGGATCTCAAGACCATGTTCACCATAGACTAGTATTTATGTTAGT
Source organism: Torreya grandis (assembly GCA_037957365.1). Classification (NCBI taxonomy): domain Eukaryota; kingdom Viridiplantae; phylum Streptophyta; class Pinopsida; order Cupressales; family Taxaceae; genus Torreya; species Torreya grandis. The sequence goes on from JARHVA010005923.1 coordinate 596,863, forward strand.
GTCCTTACTTGACTTAAGTGTATAATGACCTAACATCATCTATTTAATAAACTAAATGTGTCCGAATGGTCAACCCAAGTGTTTTAATGTGAGTTATTACTCCAAAGGGATTGATATAAATATAATATCAACTCTAATTCTGTCCTCATATAGAAAAGGATGAAAGAGACCAAAAAAATTATCAAATCACTCTATCAATAATTTAATTGAATAATACTTTCCTATTTCCATACTAGTCATAAGCACATAAAATCTATAGGTATGAGGTACGAAATGAGAATCCCAAGAGCATGATTTTCAAAGTTACAAACTACCTCAAATTTATACTTACTATCCACATATTTCATGATTCACACACAAGATAACACATATGGAAGAACTAAATGAGTCTAAGGCCATTTTTTAGGGTATTAGGTATGTAGGAAAAACCCACTAATATTTATGTCTTTAGGATCAACTTAAAAAAATGTACTGATTAACACATTTTCCCCTAAGGTCACTATAAAAATGAAGAACTAGGGTTTTTTAATTTATAAGGAAAGATAATACATGAATTAGATTATAATACACTAAAAAATAGGTGAAGTCAAACCCAAAAATATATAGGTAGTTTCATCCTTTTCCAATAATTATTACATACTTGTCACTTACGTCTAACCTAGACAATAGCATCGATGCAACCATCCTAGGTGGGTGCTAGTGTCCTAAGTCCCAAATGTGTTAGATCTAAAATATAAAAACTAATATGGAATATACTTCTAGTCTAATTTATACCTATTCAATTCCAACACTTTGTTAAAATTATAACCAATTAAATATATTAATTCTTTTCCATTCCATTCATAACTTGGTTGTACTTTATATATTTAGCCTATAATTAACATAATAAATTCAATGTATGTATATATATGAGTTTAGCACTAAATTAGCCTACTATAGTCTAATTAAAACCTATGTGCATTGTCATTTATATAATATTAACCATATTATACTATCAAGGTGAGATAAGCCCCTTTATCAATTTTAAGGTAAAACATTTGGTGAACTCAATTCATTTGAATGAAAAGTTTTCTAATTCCTAATTTTTAAAACTAGCTAGGGATTTAGATTGTTGTACTTTTTGATTTCCTATTTCTATTATTTTTCATGTAACTTAGGCATAGACTTATATTTCTATGTGTGCCTATTGAACACATTGATCTTCCCCTTCCACCATATAATACGTCTCAAGTCAATAAGGTATCTCATACTTTGGATCATGATGATACCCATGTTGATAATGAAAAATATACTAATAGGATTATCATGAAAAAAGATTATGATAATGAAAACCATGAAATAAATGAAAATGAGAAAATATACAGTGATCAAGTGCAATCGATTTCATTGTTTCATGAGCATATTCAACAAAAATCTAAAGATCTTGATGAGATCCAAAAAATTGTATTCAAAGCAAAATGTTCTAAAATAATAGCAGAAACATCCCTCCCATTGAACAAATTATAAAATAATTCATCTAGTGGAGGTACAAGTTATGTGTTTAAACATTTATTTTATAAAACTAATATTGATACATATATCATTTAAGTATTAAATATTTCAACACAAATACCAATTTTAATGATTCATACTACTCAAAATAAGTTTACATCCACTTTGGTGACTACTCAAATTATTAATCTAAATCCCATTATCTATATTATTTAAACACTCAATTATAAATACCTTAGAGGACAAGGTTACAAACATTGAATAAAACTCTTTAATATACACTCATTTTATAGATTCACAAGATGTGTTGCCTAATCCTCTTGCACTTGAGATCTTGTTACATGCTAGCATAGTTTTCCAATTAGATTTCTTGCATCTAAGTTCACATTCTTCTATGACAAGGGTGATCCTAAATAACATATTTGTACCTTTTATGTGATATTCCTTGAGTATGACTCCCATGATAAACTTTTGACCAAATTATTTCCAAGAAGCCTCAAAGAATATGATTTGAGTTGGTTTGATGATTTACCTCTCCAATCTATGAAAACATTCAAACCTCTTATAGACCAATTTTTAGCACACTTTTCCATTTATATTTTTGAAAAGGTTTCCTATGATCAAATTACCAAAATAAAACAAGAAACCAATGAACCTATCAATGAATATATATTGAGATATAAGACAATGATATCTAAAATGAAAAATCTTTTGGTAGATAAGGAGTTCCATTACATATTCAAGCAAAGTTTGCTTGCTCTTTTAGATGTTTCCATTTTTTTAATAAGTGCAAATATTTTTATGAATTATTCCATGTTATACGAGACATGAACTAAAGATTATTTCATTAAATAAGATCAAGTATGTAGTAAACACAGTAGCTTCTTCTAGATATAGTACCAAATTTGTAAACAACCCAAGTTATAAGGTAAAACTCATTAGCCTAAAGAGGAAACAAACACCATAGTTAACATAGTTTCATTGTAGCCTATCGAATTGTCTTATATAATGCACCAAGGAGACAATATAAACCTTTACCTAATTCCTCAACTTTATTACTCCCATGATTACTAGAGTGTTAGTTTATATCTCTCTCTCATCCTATAAAGTTTGATATGAGCCAACCTATACCCAAAACATATGATGTCAATGCTTACTATGATTATCATCAAAGACTAGGGAATTTCAAAGGAATATGTTTTACCTTAAATCAGAATATCCAAGATATTATCCATGACCAAAATATCACATTTGAGGATCCTCCAAAGGAATCAGGCTCATAGCTTGGTGATCACCATAAATAGAAAAATATTTAACAATCCTTTGTAATACCATTATAAGAAGGAAACCAAAGTGAAAATGGCTTATAATTCACATCATCTCCCACCACATTATGTACACCAACTAGATGGGGTTATTGGTATTTACACATGGCATATACTTTATATGGTTTAATATCCTTTATGACATTTAATGAGAGTGAGACTAAGGATGATGACTCTGATCGTCGTTATTTATTCATTTCAAAATACCTTGATAAACACCCTATACATAGTCTTATGATTGATAATTATGTAAGTGATAATGTTTGAACTATGAAATTACTTACAAACTTGGGTTATAGTCATAATGATTTACATCCTTTTACTAGATCATTTAGAGCATTCGATGGGACCTTCAAGAAGGTTCTTGGTGAGATTGACTTAAGTTTACAATTCGGTACTACACATGTGTTTACTACATGTTTATTCATAGGTTCCATAGGAATATTTTATACATTATTGGGAAGATACTAGATCCATACAATTCAAACCATACCTTATACAGTGCATGGGTGTGTTAAATACATATATGCAAATTGGGAAGTAACATTTTAAGGAATTTTACATGGGTATATTATTAAATAAGAGAAACGTATACCCATAACATTAATTACCAATTCTACTAGAGCTCATTCACTATAAAAGGGTAAGCAAAAATAAATCCCCTTTACTAGGTAGCTAATACTCAAGATACCATTACATTAAAGACATACAGTGGATTCCAGAGAATCCCCATCTACTATGCACCATATTCATATATCCAAATCACCTACACATGTTCATATTACCATTAATCCTAATAAACCACATATAAATCAATTATGGGCTCCATGAATCCTTACTCCTATTAATCCTGCTACTATTTCATGAGCACTGAGTACTATTTTACATAGGTATAGCGTTACCAACACTAATATGACATATATTAAACCTATATGTTCTCCTTGGTAGTATAAAAATATTATTGAACTTGGTTCATAGTGGGGATATATATATATATATATATATATATACATATATATATATATATATATATATATATATACATATATATATATATATATATATATATATATATATATATATATATATATATATGACCATATATTGAATGACATTATAGGATGACCTTTCATCTTGAAATATTCCAAAAATACTAAAAAACATAAAAACATTCAAAAATCTAGAAACACTTTCAACACCAACATATTCTATTGGTTCTTTGGCATATATGTGTTAGATCCATGTTGATGGATGTCAAATTAAATTTATTCCACATATACACACATGTCAAAATTATACTTGAGTGTGAGACATGGATGCACAAATACATTGTCTATTCTTATTTTGGATGTTGGGCTTTTCCTATACTCATTTCATGTAGACATTGGGGGCATATGATTTTTTGATATTCATATAAAAAGGTTATATGATTAGTTGTTCACTCTACATTATCTTTTTTTAGTTTACATATTTACTTACACATGACATTATCCATGATTATATCTTACACAAGGTACTGGATATGTTGTACAATTGACTTTTTTTCCTAACCCATTTAATCCATGGTCTACTATGACATGTTTATGCTAGTTGCTTGTTCTTTAATTTATGCACTTCCTTGAGTATATTTTCTTATTATTTCATTCTTTATATGAGAATTTAAATATTCTCTATTATGGATGGTAAACAAGCATTCCAACCCAAGATTCATAAGTGTTAACAAAAAAAAGCATCACACAGTGAAGTTGCAAATAAATGATTGTAAAACAAACCAGATCAAGTGTTATTCAAAAATAAGATGCGAGCATAAAAAAAATCACTTATGTAAATAAAGAAGAAAAAATAAAGAACTATCGTAACTAACCAATGTGGTATAAATCCTCACATAATATAAACTCACAAAAGGATGAAAAAATTAGATAATCCTTTACAAAAAATGAAAAAAAGATATTATAGTACCCCCCTTAAGTGAATCTAGGGGTTAATAATAGCTAGAAACTAAATAGTGGAATATCTGTAGTATGAGCCCAAATAACTAGGCATGATAAGCTAATCATGTACAATATGTATCCTTGAAATCAATAGGGAATATGTTCTCATGCACACCCCCGCCCCCCAAGGACAACTTTTGAATCCCCAACCATGCCACACAACCTAAGGAAATGAGGTGATGTAAAAGGCTTTGTGTAGATGTATTCAACCTGCCATTGAGTTATAATGTACTCCAAACTAAGAATGATGATGAATGAAGTGCATATGTACCTCAATGTGTTTGGTTTTCTGATGCTCAACTAGGTTGTGAGATATGTGTATTACACTCTAGTTGTGACACCAAAGTATAGTGGGTGAATCCTATGTGAAGCTAACCTCTATCAATAACTGAAAAAGTCAAAGAATCTACTGACTCACTATAACTTCTGACCTATACTCAACCTTTATAGGTGAAAGTGCAATATCATGTTACTTCTTGCACAACTAAGAAATAAGTGAAGAACCAAGATAAAATATGTAATCATAAGTGGAATGTTTATCATCAAGAGAACTTTACCAATCTAAATCACTGTACCCAACCATGTAGAACTACTGATGTATTGTAATCCAACATGAGTAGTGCCTCGTATATATCATGAAGTCCACTTGGCAACCTGCCAATAACATCATGAGGGTCATATGAAAACCTAGATATAATCCCAACTATAAATTAAATGTTGGGGTGAGTATGGGTCAAACATATAAGACTCCTAACCATATACCTATATAATATAGGATCACAAAGTGGAATAGCACAACTGGTAGCAAGAGTCACTCTAGACTGAAAAGGAAGACTTGTTTTGCAATCAGCCATGCGAAAGTGTCAAATAAGATCAAGTGTGTACTTTTATATACTCAAGTAAATACCTATATCTACCTATGAAATCTGTAAACCAAGGAAGAAATTTAGAAGGTCAAGATCTATCATATTGAGATATGCTAAAAGTGCCTAATGAATAGTCTAAATTTGAGATGAGGAGCTACCTATGAGAAGTAAATCATCAACATATAAGACTAGTATAATAATGTCCTCCCTAATATGTTGAATATACATTATGGGATTAGAGTGGAAACAAAAAAATATAGTGGAGAGAATAAATGAATCCATCTTCTCATACCAAGATTGAGGGGCCTATTTGAGAATGTAAAGAGACCTCCTAAGTCAACAAACAAGAGAATAATCATAAACAAAACCATCAAACTACTCCATATAAATTTCTTCATGCAAGTTTTCATGTAAGAAAGCAATCTTAATTTCCATCTCATATACTGGCCAACCCTATGATGCAATAAGAGAAAGTATAAGGTGAGCATAATCCATCATGGAAACAAGTGAAAAAATCTTTGATTAGTTAATACATCTCACCTATAAGAAATTCTTTGAAATAAGACATGCCTTACACTTATAAATTGACCCATCAACTGCATGCTTGATGCAATAAATACACTTGCATCTAACCAAATTTGTTTCCTTAGGAAGAGTGACCAAATCCCAATTTTGTTTCTCCATCAATGAAGAATACTCATTTGTCATTGTATAATCCCACTCTTATATCCCATGGGCCTATGAAAAATACTATGGATCCCCAAAAAATGCTGGACATAAAAATATAGTACCATAGGATGTGCATGACTATGTCAAGTAGGTGTAAGATCTTGTATGAAATGTACTACCTTAGAAACTATAGTACGGACCCACTTAGGCATAGTGATAACATCAATGTGAATAAGATCCTCATCCTCCATAAACTAATTATGAATCTCTTGAACTGGATCCTCAAATAATGAATCCTCGAGGTGATGAATCATCAAAACAAAAATAAGAAGTCAAGGAAGAAGATGAAGAGACATGAGATGTGAAATTCTCTTCAAACTATACATGTGTTCCAAAGTGAACATCATGAGTATCATGATCTAAAAGATGATAAAATCTCATGTCTTTTTAACATCTTATAAAAATCAAAGGTTTGCTTTTATTTTCTAATGATTTCCTTTTCTTCTTTGCTACAAATGCTCAAGCAAGGCTCGCAAATATTTGGAAAAATGAGACATCAGGCTTGGTTCTAGGCCAATCCTCCTCCAAAGTCATATGATCAAGTTTTCTATATGGTGTGCAGTTATGAATGTAGTTCACACAATTAACTACCTATACCCAATAGATAGGGGTAAATCCCATGAATGCATCATGAAGCTAGCGATGTTCTTCAAATTTTAGTTATTCCATTCTACTATGGATTAAGTGTAATAGAATGTTTGGTAACAATACTATGGGCTGATAAAATATCATGAAACTCTCAACTAAATTAATCCCCCCATTATTTGTATGAGGTTTCTTGATGTAACTAAAAGATTATTTCTTGACCAAAGCATTAAAAACTTTTAATTGAGAAAAAACATTAATATTATACTTTGGAAAAAATACTCAAGTATGCCTTGAGAAATTATCAATGAAAATAAGCGCATACTTAGCTCTGTTGAAAGGATTATAAAATACAATCAAATCACTGTGCATAAGCTTAAGCGGTGAAGAAGCTCTCATGGACATACCATTAAGAAATGGATCATGGTGTTTTTTCCATAATACAAAACTAGGGAAAAATCTAGCAAGACATGAAATTGTAGGAAGACCCTCTACCATACTGTGAGTTCTCAACTCCTTCGAATATCTTTAGTTTAGGTGTCCAAATATCTCATGCCAAAGCTAACTCTCAAAATCTGCATGAGAAATCAAAAATGTCACTAGAGGAGGATTATCATCAAAATCCTCACAAAATAGAGTTGAGAACTATGATCAACAATACCCTATGTAATGAGTGTATGTGGATCTAATAAAGTTCAAACTTCAGCATACTATGGTGTGAAAGGCATTGTCTTACCTTGACTAGAATGGGAAATTTGATAAATTGAAAATATATTGGTGGTGATGTTTAGAACATATAATGCAACTATAAGTATGTCAATGTTCTGGTTAACATAAATGAAATAATAATCTCTAACCTCAATGTCATAACTCAAACCAAGAGATACAAAGTACTTCTTAGAAGAAGTCATATGGTGTGAGGTATCATAATCTAAAACCCAACTATCCAAAATAAGTAGCTATGATCTCCTAACAACATTATGTGATTTTCAATGCTCATGTGATGGAAAGAGTTGAAATTGAAATATTATGTTTCCTAATGGAATCTTCTAAAGATTACGTTCTCTTGAAACACCTAGATTCTTCATGACTAGTCCCCCCATAATAGGAGCAAGATAAGTTAGACTTATTCTTGGATTAGTAAGATTGTTTGCACTTAGACATGTTGAAGTTGAGCTTACGTTCATTTTGAGATGGAGGAGTGTTCTTCTTCTTACCCTTAGTTTTTACATTTTTCTTAATATGTGATGTGAATAATGCTTTTTGAAAGGTCGAAGACTCAAGTTGAGACAATTTATATTCCTCCATAGTAATTCTCTCATAAAACAACTATAGATGTGGCATTTGGAATATGATACCTAATTCATCCATATTAGACAAAAAGGTAGAAGAAAATATTTGTAATGGGGCACTCAACTTAGACAAAATCAATTACACACACTCTTCATCCTTTTTATCTCATCCATTCCCCTTCAACTGGATCAACAAATACTTAAACATAGTGAAGTAGTCTAAAATAGAGGCAATGACATCATGATTTATTGAAGTAAGCTCCACTTCAAGATGCATGGATCTCAATTGATATAATTTATCAAATAAACCCCTTAGCTTATCCCATATTTTGAATGGAGAATCACATCTATCCAAATGAAACAAAAAACTGGTAGTCACATAACCCCCAATTAAACCAATACACTCTTCAAAATTACATTGGTGCTGAAATTTTACAAATGCACGTGTAAATGTGGTCGAGTTTCATTTATTAGGTACCATAATCCTTTGTGTTTTATGATTGTTTCCATTTGAGGTCTCTGTGTATGGTAATTGTGTGTAGATAAAGGCTCACAATGGTCAATACTAGAAGCATAAGACATGATAATAAATCACCAAAGAGAAAAAAGAATGCAAAAAGGTGTACAAAATTAGCATTGAGATAATCCCCCCACAAAGATGGTATTAAGGATCCCTTCCCCCCAGCCAAATTTAGCACTTTAAAAATTATTAATTTTTTACAAATTAATAGCATTGATGGATAAAGAATTAAAAACATTCACTTATGAAAAAAATTGAACTAAAATACAAGTTACAGTTCAAATTTTAGAGGCTTTATGAATTATCATAAAATGGGTCAAATCATTGAAACATATACTACAAATAGATTTATGTGACCAAATTAGAAAATAAGATAGGTGTTCAACCACTCATTGGAACCAAAATCAAACCATAAACTTATAAATTCCAACCAAAGTTCAAAAATACCCATCTGGTTACATCTATCCTTGTGTAAGTGAATGGGATTCCTCTTGAGGCAAAAAATATAGATTATAATAGAAAATAATAAATTAAAATTTGTTTTTGAGAGGAAAAATGGTGGTTTACTATTGTCTTTTAGTTGATCATGGTGTTTTAATGCATTTTTACTTAGAGGTAAAGTTGAAACAAGTATTTTTGAGGGTCCACGAAGGTGAAGAAGGGCACCAGAGATAAAACCAACACCACCTTATTTATCCAAGAGTTACACCATAAATTTCAACATAGCAATCCTTTGACATTAAAAAAGGTAACACAAATCCTTGAATTCCTTTCACATAACATATGGGAAAACAACATAGTCCATATTTGGGAAAATCCAATGCCATATTCTTTCAAACTCCACACACTAGATAAGACTGACTTCTATGTATTTCCAAGGCCTTCCCTCCTACTTAAACACCTCATTCAATAGATCTAAAAGAAGAAGACAACACCTAGCTCAGATAGGAAAATATGGAATATGTACCTTCCAATGAAATACTTCAGATCAAGATGTCTCTCTCTAGACTAAAAAATTCTAACATAGGATTATGCATATTCCAATGCCTAGATAAACTCCTCCCTCAAACACCTAGCTCAATGCCACTAATGCCTAGCTCAATGTGTATCTCAAATCCTCTAGTTCATAAGTCGATGCCACCTTATAGGTTGCAATGCCAAGCTAAAAGAGTTCAGATATGAAATGTTGAAATGTAGGTCCAATGCCTCTTAGATAATATTTCTTCTCCAATAGGGATGCCTTTCCAATTCAAATTCTTTGTAAACGATGCCAACCAGATATTTACAACACAAAAGCTTTAGAATGTCTTGAAAAATGAAAATGATGCCAAGATCTCCTCTTCAAGCACCTTTCTACCAAACCCCAAAACCTTTCTCTCCTCTTTCATGCATGCTTAGAATAAAAAAGTAATTTCCCCTCACTTTGAGAGGGGAAAAAACTACTTTATTCAAAACTTAAGTAACACATGAAACCACCTCTCTATAAAACAATGCTAGTATCTATAAAGAGGTAATCCTTCTACCAACAGAATGCCTCAAATCATTAATTTCCCCAAATAAGGAATAAAATGTTGAGGATAATGAATGAAAAGAGGAAAAATAACTAAAATATTGCATAAATATGGATGGTTGTAACATTCAAGGCTCTGGGACCTTGTTATGAGTGGTGACCATGCATTACAACCTAATATTCATAAGTGATAACAATAAAAAAACATCACATAATGAAGTTATAGATAAATGATTGCAAAGTAGAGTAAATCAAGTGTTTTAAAAAAATAAGATGCTAGCACAAAGGAAATACCTTGCATAAGTAAGAAAGGCACAATAAATAACTAACCTAACTAACTAATGTGGGATAAATCCTCACATAGAAAAAACTCACAAAATGATGAAATAACTAGCTAATACACTATAAAACATAAGAAATAAATACTCTAACATCTCCTTTACTTTGCACCCCTTTGCTTATGTATGTTTTATTTGACATTTTCATATGTCATTATTTGTTTTATGGACATTTGAATATGTCATTATTTAATTTGTGGACATCTAAATAATTTATGTCCTATAATTTTGTGGCATTTGAACATGCCCCTTGTTTGCAGTCTCCTTGGACCATTACCTTTTGACTTGATGTTGAGTACTCTTGTGTTTGTGCTTGATTTAATTATTGAGTTTATACTATTACTATGTATACATTTATATGATCCTTATCATACATCTCAGGATTTCATGTGATCATATTAGTTTTATGTGCTTCAATGTTATATCTACCTAGACATGTTCCTTCTATATGTTATATGGTTGCATTTACAAATTATATAGTCTTATCCTTTAGAGGTGGGCTAACTATCAATTCCTATATTTCCCTAGCCTTAAAGGGGTGGGGGCATATTAGTCTGGGCATGTGATAGATGCATGTTATTCACATTTATCATAATTTTCAAATTCAGTGGGGGCATGATTTAGAAGCATGTTATCCACAGTCATTTAGTATGTGATACTTATATCAGTTTTTAAATTTAGTGGGGGCATGTCATATGGGCATGGCTTCCACACATTAAAAGTTCCATGTTTAGTGGGAAACTGCTTTGGAAGCATATTCTCCACACCTATTAAGTATTCAACATATCCAAATTATAGTGGGGACATGTTTTAGAAACATTTTATCCACATTATTACTCTATATATAGTGGGGACATGATTTGGATGCATGTTATCCACACTTTCATAGTTTTCCAAATTGGCCAAAGCACATAATTATATGATTCAAATTCAAAGTTAGGATATAATTCTATACATTGGTACCATTACTATACAAAATTTCATCATGAGACATATCTAAGGTGCATATTCTATGTAATTTGCACCTAATATTAAAAAATCCAAATCATTTTCAAATTCTAAAACTCTTTTATGGACTATTACCACATCATATACTTTTTCATATTGATACCCCGTGAACTTTTACAAACTTTACTGGGCCAATCTACTGAAATAGTTGGTTCACTTTTTGGTATAGGTTAGGTGATAAAATCACTCAATATTTCCAAATTTTAGGTTATTCTTGATTTTATCATCCACCCTCACTAGGTTATAAGTATCAGTGAGTTGTATGGTTGAACTGATTTCAACTTCCAAGTGACAACTCACATTTACTCTAAGGTTGGGGGCATGGACCTTCAAATATATCCCCCCATATATATCTCTTTGGATATATACACTTTTAAGGTTTATTTAAATTTGTCCTAATTTTAGTTTTATAGCCTTATAATGATACACATTTTTCAAAATAACTTCCCAATATGCAAGGTGGTTACATCGACACACATGTGTACTCATAAACTTTGATGTTTAAATTTTAATCTATTTTATTATTTTTAATCTCATATTATATTCACTAATTATATATTATAACATTATCTTGGTTTTAGGTGATTTATCATTAAAGAACTCAATTTAGGCACATGTAAAGACAAGGTGTGTTCTACAAACCTAGGTATGTATTCCATTCTTTTAAACTAAAAATTTTATTACTAGATTAAAAGAGGGAAATCTAAATGATATTTATGGATTATATATCACCTGAGTCTTGTGCCCTTAGAAAATGTAGACCTTGGTTTTTCTTCTCAGTTTTGAACTGTTCTCGCTTATGCAAGTCTTGCATATATTCTACCTTGTGTTCCTTAGCCCATATCTCTTAGTCTGAATAGTCTCATGTTGATGACCTAGGGCTTCTATCTTTCCTTGAATTTTGAAAATGTAATCATCTTCTAGATCTACAAGTTCTAAACATGTAGCTATTTTATTTCTCCGTAGACATAACATCTGGGATAGAGACTTAAATTATCATTAGTATCCTTAATTGATGTAAGTCTCTAGTGACCTAAAGTCATCTATTTTTAAAATGAAACATATCATAATGTCTAATATGAGTGATTTAATATGATTTATTACTCCAAAGGGATTGATATAAATACAAGATCAACCTTCATTATTTCGTCACCTATAAAAATAACAAAGAGACTAAGGAAACTTATCAAAAACACTCTATCAAGTATTTAATTAAACTAAGATTCATTATTTCCATGTCATTATTAGGTATAACACATCTATAGGTTTGAAGTAATAAATGAGTAGCCAAAGATCCCTATTTTCTAAGTTATAAGCTAGGTTACTAATGTACTCGATTTCCACATATTGCATGATTCACACACAATCCAACACATTGGGGAAAGCTACATGAGTCTGAGGCCCTCTTATACAGTATTGGATATGTAGGAAGCACCCACTAAAATTGGGGTCTTTGGGGTTATCTCAACATAGTGTGACTATTAACCCATTTCCCCCAAAGATCACTATAAAGATAAATAACTAGGGTTTTATAAATTCATGAGGAGTGACAACCCATGACCCAAATATGAATTCACCAGAACAAAGGCAAAGCCAAACCCAAAAGAATCTAGGTGGTCACATCCTTTTCCAACGAGTATTTTGCATGTCACACTTACATCTAACTTAAATAATAACCTTGATGGATTCTTCTTAGGATGGTGTTAGTGTCTGAAGTGCCAAATGTGTCAGATCTATAATGTAATGACTATTACAAAGCCTCCTTCTAGACTAATTTATAACTATTCTAGACCCATCACTTTTTTAGCATCATATCTAACTAAGTATATTGTTTATTTGTCATTTCTATGCATAGCTTAGTTGTACTATCTATATTTTGCCTATACTCAACATAAATAATTTAGTGTATGCTTATTTCTAAGTTTACCACTTAATTTGCCTATTGTAGATCTAATTTTCACCCTTGTGTATTTTCAATTATATATTTTTAACTAAATTATACCACCAAGGTAGGATAAGCCCTTTTATCTAATTTAGGGTTAAACTATTTTCTCCTTGTATCTAGAAATAAACTTACCTAAGCAAACATATTCAATAGGAATAGGACATGTAATGAAATATTCAATAATAGATTGACATATCACATTTTTAGACTCATCTGGTTCATGTTTAACTATTAATTAATGTTTTCGGATAAATGTGCATTCTTCTGGGGAAGATGTATTTATGAAAGTGAGTGTTATTGAACATTGATTCGATGGTAATGATAACACCAAAGTAATGACTTATTGTGTTTGAATTTGATTATATTTTAGCATTTAATTTTCAAGTCTACTTAATATTTGACTAGCATATAAATCTATTGATACATGTTGGTTGTGTATTTGGTTAAAATAATGCATGATTTTTGTACTTTGACATGTATAGGCTATTTTATGTTGTTGTAACATATGCATTTAGAAATAAATTATGAATCATTATTATCTTTTCATAAATATGGCATGTTATTAATGAAACTATTACTCCATATTTTTGCCATTCCATGAATTATAAATTTATTAAAGGTTGTTTATTTATGCTTTGTATAACTTCTTTATATTTTGGATATTTTATGCGAACACCATGTAAAAATTTATCAAATCCATTAGAAATAATATTTTGTTTTGTGTTTGGAAATAAATAAATCCATTTTGATGTTTTAGTTATAATTTCATCTATTTCTTCCAAAAGTTCAACAACAATGTTTTGTCCAATGGGCAATTTTGTAAAATTATATCTACAAGTTTTTTGAATTATTTTTACAACTATGAGTATGATGATGTATATGCACTTTCTATATTTTATGTTCAATTATATTAGTATTGAAATGTATTTATTTATCAATAAAATGAATGATCATTGAGTTTTGATCCTTTCCATATATCCATGCATTTTTTATCCATACTAGCCAATGATCATGATCCTTCCCTGTTTATGGGAATTTAGTTATGTAAATAAAATATGTGTTTTTTCCTAGTAAGAGTTCATCATTGTATAGGATTTATATCACTAAATTAATGAAATGTCTATAATATTATGTGCATGTAACTAGATCCATCTTTACAAGGAAACAACAATCATTTGGTTGGTTAAGTTTTTGAATTTTGGAACTTTTTTTTTTCTATCTCAAATATAAAATTTTCAAGGCATCCATCAATGGTTTCTAGAGATGTTTAAAACCTTAAAAATTGATGGAAAAAACTTGGTGGTCCTAGTTCACAAATCGTGGTAAAGTCAATTTTATTCAAGCCTTGCAAGTAAGTAGGAGAGTTTAGTATTTTCTTGAAATATGCATATCCTATTTAATATTTTATTCAATTTTCAAGATTTGGTTTGTATTTAACATCCTTAGCCAAAATATTTCTTCCCTTAAGTTCACTTTTAAAAAGTGAATGCACAGTCTTTCCAACTTGATATATGATTTTTTTTATTGCTTTGAAAAACAAATATACAATATGTTATATAAATCAATGATAAACATGTATTAAGTCCCACTATCCATTTTTTTGATATGTGAATCTTAACATAATGTATTCATCATGACGATATCCAAAGAATAATGTTGGGAAATTAATTTCCTTCAAATATTTGTCTTTAAAAATTCTAAATGGTTTATTTTCTTTATCCCAGGATATTGTAATTACTTTGTCCTACAAAACTATAATACACGTTGTGTCCATAAATCCATGTACCAAATTATCCATAGAATAGACCTTATCTATGAAAAAAGACATAGACATGTCATTGTTACTTGTGCTTTTAGATTCATTGGAGTGATTATCAACATTAACATTTTCTATAAATCCAACTCTTATGAATGGTTTCTAATAAAATTTTATTTATACATTGTGAGAAATATATAATATTATTTTACAAAATTATTATAATACCTACATAATGAATTTTGGATGCACAGTTCCTTTTTGATATGTATTTTTGTATTCTAGGCATATTTTTAAATCTATAATGATTATTGTTCTCTCGTATATAGATCTAGGAAATGTTTTTTGAATTTTTCAATATCCAGTGGAACATATATAATTGCCTAGATCTTGTATCTAAACAAATGCAATCCTCAATACAACAAGCCTTTCTTCAAGGTCTATTAGCAAAATCAAAATTTTTGAGTGCTTGTTTAGTTTAATGATAATAATAATTACAAATATGGGAAGAATTACATTTTTCAATGATTTATTGTAATTTGTTCATATTAATTTTCCATGAATGGATGTATTATGTTGTATCAATTGTTGTAAAGTGGCTTTCCTAGACTAGTTAAAGAAACTGATGTTATGTTTGAAATGCAGTTTTAATCAAACAACACAAACATGGATCATAGTGTCTATAATTTTTTTTAAAGTCTCTATTGTTTTCTTAAAGGTTTTTTCCAAGTTTAAAATTTATAGTTTTCGTACATGCATGTTTCAATGTTTACAACAAAGACAATTTTATTTTTATGCATGGGTTATTTTTTCACCTGGAAATATCACTCATTTGATTTTTAGTATCATGTTTTATTTTTTAATAAATTACTATTCCAAGATTTTTTATTTCTTTTTTGTATTTTTTTTCCATCTTCCATGTTTCTGTTCTTTGCATGAATAAGCTTCAATGTTTGTTGCAAAGATGTCTATTTACTTTTATTGATTTATGAATGTAATTTGTAAAATCATTATGATAAATTGTGGTATGTCTTTGAATTTTGTATATATCATAATGCACATGATATTTATCTATTTCAAAAAATATAATTTTTAATGTAAGGTGTGATTTAGCACATTCATCATAGACTTTGAGAATTTCATGGCTTGTTAATGGCCATAGACAAATTATTACATGCAATAAGTATGAAATCTGTTTTAAAATACACTCAACACCTTATATTACACATTCATCATGTATTTAAACTAACTTAACAATAAATCATTGCCAATTCATAATAGTTGTAATATTCGTGATAACATTTTCTATCGAGTTTTGCTCCAAGTAAGCATATGTTTTCACATGCATGGAAACAAATGCATTACTAAAATATTGTGCATATAGATCTGAAAATACCATATATGAAAATCATTTTTTGATAAATGGAAAACAAAATTGAATATTATATTTCCACAACAAGATGTATCTTTCAATATTCTAGATAATTTACATAGTTGCATCTTTATAGTATTTTTCTTCCAAAAAGTAAAGATCATAGTATATGTTGTTGATAAAGGTCTTTTTCTTGAAGGGACTTCAAATTTGTTTACTTTACTATAGTACAATTGTTTTTCATGACCACACTTCAGATTTTGATCATGGTAAATTATGTAATGTTGTGGTGAATGTTTGTTTTCATTGAAGTAAAATATTGTTTATTTCTTTCTAAAGACGAAAAAAATGGAAATATTTAGCCACATATAAATCCAATGTATATAAACATTGTCAGCCCACAACCCATGTTCACTAGCATTTGTTCTTAGATTCTATGAAATCTACATAGCTAAAAGTACATGTCTATGTCTAGCACTTGGGGTAGTATATACAAATCTATAGGATCCAATTATAGTTTCAAAGTTTTGAGTGCTTCTAGGTCTTTTTTATACAACAAATTCTAAAAATGTTCTATGCTTCTTACTCGCAGTTCTAAAGATGTGTATAAAAAATGTATCAAGACTTGAAACTTATCAAATAACTAATCAACATGGTATTTTTTAAAAAAAAGTTCTAAAAAGGTTTTCCAATTCTAAATCACAATCAATGTTCTAAGAACTGGTTTGTGTCAATTGTATATATTACTCTATAGAAATTAATTGTCGATCACTATGTAAATGTGTTTTTTTATTTACATTTAGGCATTTAATATTTATATTTGTAATTGTAATTAAGCCAATAATAAAATCATTTGAAAAAAAAATTACATTTGTATATAACTATGGTAAACATAATATGTTTACAATTATTCATTTCTATGTAGAGTCTAGTTTTTTGTTAATTGCATTGGCAACATTGTAACAAGGGAATTCTTCAATTTCACGAAACTAGAGTGGAATTGTCTATGATAAATATACTATTATGACTGAAACCATATAACATTGTAATATAAATATTAAATTGATTTGGTCCAATGAAATAACATTACATCAGTGATCATGACCATTGTATGCAAAGCATTATGAATATACTCTTTGTCAAGCTCATCACTTATAATATAATCCAAATTATTTATTTAAAAAGTATGTCATGGAATGTGAAAACGTGTAAAACACATGCATTAACAAGGTAAACTAAAATTCTTATAAAAACTTGGCTTATGGAGCTAAAACTATGAAATAATGTTATCTATATTTGATAGAAATGGTTTAGATGTGAAAACAATGTAGATATAGCTTGCAACCAACACCATAAAAAATAAACATAACATTTTACTCGATGGTAGATATAAATGTTTCTAAATTTATATTTTATAAATAAAGGTCAAGTCATGAAACACAATAATAGACAATTAGGTTTGTTCAAGATGCCAAAACAAAATAATGACAACATACAGGTAACCATATGAAAAATAAACTGATTTTTTTAATTTTTGCCATACAACAAGGTTTCCAACATTTTAAAAAGTTAGATAAATTCCATACAACTATACACAATAGTATACAATAGCCAAGCTCTTTAGGAAAATCCACTAAAATAACGCCACCCATATAAAAACAAGACATATGGATCAACTATGGATATATAGTTACAATGGATATAGAAAAAAAAGTACCATTTATATAAAAACATTATATTAATATGTACATTACAATTTCATATGCCATTATTAATTGCATCTAAATTGAACCCGTAATAGAAACCCTAGCTAGATTCTTACAAAATAACATGCACGAAAAATGAATAGAAAAAAAACCAAATTACTATTCTGAACATAAATCTGAAATAGAAATGCCTTGGGACTTATGTATAATTATTGTGAATTAGGATTTTTCTTAACATAAATGATATAACATGAATAACAAACCATTTTTTTTTATTGTAATCTTTATAACATTATTTTGATCTAATTAATAGATATATAGATAAATTCTCATTAAACAAAACCAAAACCATAAAACAATAATTTTATATATATATATATATATATATATATATATATATATACATTATTTTAAAAAAACATATTCAAGAATAAAAATAAAATATTAACTATTTATTCATGTGTAACAAAATAAAATAATTAACTACAAAACTAAAATAATTAACTCCAAACCATAAGACACTTTGGTTCATGACTTGTACCTATTAGATGACATATAATTATAACCTGCAAACTCATAATAATGAATTTTTTTCTAAATTATGTAATCCATAATCATTATCACATGAATGTGCCATTGCATTGAAGGAAAGTGTAGAGGTGGTATCATTCATAGAAATCCTAAAGTTTTTCATTCACTACAAGGAGCATTCCAAGTTGCCCTTTAATAGTAAATATTATTTATATTATCCTTTATTTAATCAAGACTTTTATTATTCTCTTATTCATTAATAAAACTATCTTGCTTGTATATTTTTTAAGCCCATAAAAAATTGTATGGAAGCCAAAATAGTGACTTTAAATGCTTCTTTTAGTCAACAAAAAAGTTATTTTCATGAATGTATTCAAAAAGCTGATAAAATAATTGATTTTATTCATACTATTTACTATTGTTAATATATTATTAATCCTAAAAATATTTAGTAATAATAGTGAATTACAAATAGAGGAATCTAAAAGAGGTTAAGCTAACCATATCATTAACAAAATCACATTAAACACCTATGAAACATGATTACTTTAAATGGCCATTAGTTTTTATAAGACCACTTTATCATAATGTCAAAGTAAATAAACCTATAATACTAAAATAAAACCAATTCATTTTAGTTTGCATGGTACAATGTACTCATTCTCTATTATTATTAGATCGACTAGACTGAATTGAATTGAAGTTAGCATAATATGGTAAATCACATAAATATTCACACATAGTAACAATATTATTTATTTTTCAACAAACATTCCATTCCATACTAAAACCATTTAAACCATTTTCCTCGTAGTCTTAGTGAGGTATTAAAAACTTCACCTTGAAGCACATAGACCTATTAAACTTCCATGTCTTAGTTAAAGGATCCATGTTTCTTGGGAAAACTACTACAAGCAAGAAAAGTAATATGGCATGCATACAAATGGAACCAGTTTTCCACACAGTGATTTGTAATGTTAGATAGCAATAGTAAATAAAATAAATTACTTGTAATACAATGTTTTAAAACAAATAAATCACAAAAAAACAAATTTAAATAGAAAAGCATCCCATTTTTTATCTTTACCATCCAAATATTGACCACAAACTAGAATAAGCAATAGCTAAATACACCATTATCTAGAAACATTATGTAGTTTGAACACTTTTTTATAATGTAATGCCATGCAAAAAAATATAGTATTTATTGAAAAACAATAAAATGTATTAATAAACATGGCCTCCACAAATCTAGCATTCAATATCAAATAAGATATTTATTATACATAGTTATGCCACATCATAGTCACTGTGTTGACACTATGTCGAACCACATGATGCTTGCAAGAATATGGTAATATTTTGACCAATCAAATTATAGGAAATAATATTATTTTATACCCCACATTAAAAATATTACAATTCAATCTTAGACAAGAACTAAATTTTTAGCTCACACATAAAATAATGTCATCTAATTGACCACCCAAATAATTACTAATTCCATGTTAAACAAAATTGATACCTATAGTCTCTATAAGGTAAAAACCCTATGTGTCTACTTTATACCATAAATAAAAGGAGTGAGTACCTAAAAATTAGATAATTGCGATGCCTATAAACCTAGTAACCAATGCATCTATTTAATCATAATAAAAATTCAAGTGACACAATGTTTCTATATAGTAACTATATAAGGTTTGGTCAAGGTTTCCACTCAGCCTACTTCAAACTAAATGATAAGATGATGTAAGATAAAAATTATTTTTAGGATTCTTATTTTCAAGTAATTTTTAGTGAATGTTTTTTTTCCTATGCTAATAAAATCACATGTCTTGATAAATATCAAAACAATCTTATGTGACATTTCCTTCCTAATTTATAAACTGAAACAAACCAAAAGCATTGAATGGTTGGTATCAAAAAGTGATTCTTTAGACTTTGGTATTTTTTATTAATCTTCTCATTTATAATTATACAAATGACATTTTTTGATGTTGTGTCCAAACTCCCATAGACTAATAACAATATTTGATTGAATAATTAAACATAATTGCATAGACAATATTTATAGAAAACTTATTGAAATTAATTTATAACCAAACACAACACTTTCCTACTTACAATATCTAAAGCCAACCACATAATAATTTTTTCTTACTGAGTCATGCATTCACAAATCATTGTATGTTTTCTATCTGAAGTCTTCATCCTCAATATTTATTATGATTAGTTTCAATAATGTAAGCATTTCCAAAGATCATTTTTATTTATTTACTAAATTAATATGCTTATTTTGTTGTATGCCTACAAGATCTACATTCAACTTCAAATATCATGACCTATTGATAATTTTAAAAAAAACAATCAACTGAGTAGATTAGCATTTTACACAAGCCTTTAACCAAACTTATAAACCTTGCCAATTGATTCATCATTATATTAATAAAAAAACTTGAAACTTTCCTTG
Organism: Torreya grandis; assembly: GCA_037957365.1. Taxonomy (NCBI): domain Eukaryota; kingdom Viridiplantae; phylum Streptophyta; class Pinopsida; order Cupressales; family Taxaceae; genus Torreya; species Torreya grandis. The sequence continues at coordinate 618,298 of JARHVA010005923.1, forward strand.
CATAAAACATTATGATTTTCATTTGGGTTACAAGACACATTACATGTATCTAATTGTTATTACATGCATTTTCTTTTTTTTAGTTTCTATCATAAATATAAATATCTGAAGCATACCAACAAAATAGCCTAAAAGTTATGTTACACAGTTTAAAATAAAAAAAACCAAAGAAAAAAAACTAAACATCTACATCCGCACACACTTTTTTTCCTTTATTTTCTTAAATTCTTAGCATCAACAAGTTAGAGTTCTAATATTGTTTCCTATACCATTTAAAATTATATATGTCCATAATCGATTCATGCATAGTAAATAAAAATTTGTAAACAAGGATTATAAGGACTTTAATTCCATTCTTGGAAGATCACACCAAGCCTCACAAAAAAAATTTAGATAAATATACAAGACTTAAATATGCACACTACAAATACCTCACATAGAATAAGACCAAATCATTTATTATTTATAATAGCATTATTCTGATAAAACCAACAAAAAACACAAATCAAGACATATGTGACCACTATCACAAACTATATAAACCATTAGGGAAAAGCATGCATTGACCAGACAAAAACCTTAAAAAAACCATTGTAACATGAAATAAAAAACAAATTATCTAGAATACATGCACTACAAACTTCCATAAACAAAAATCACAAGGTCTTGAATGCCTTGACTAAAATATGGAAACCAACCTTAAAAATGAGAATAATAGAAAAGTATACAAGTATTAAATGCATATACTATAAATGTCTTGCATAATAACAGAGAAAAAACATTGTCAATCTAGAATAGCATTGGTATAAAAATATCAAGAAAAAACATAGATCAAAACATATCTGATGCCCAATTAAAAACTTTAATAATCCCTTCAAAAATAGTAAGTAATGACTAAGCATAAACCTTAAATAAACCATTGCAACAAAAAAAACCTAAATTACCTAGAATATATGCACTACAAATGGTTTTCAATAAACAAAGGTAGGCCTAACACAAATTATAAATGAACTTTGGAATAATAATGTGTTAAAAAGTCAAAACTAATCTATTTCTTAATATACATGTCCAACACTTGTAAATATTTTAAGCATTATAAAAAAAACACAGCCTAATAGTTTTGTTACATATATTTTTCTTAAAAAGCACCTTACATCTATGTCTAGAGGAACATTTCTTTTTAGTTTGCTTTAGTACTTAGTATCAACATGTTTAGGTTATAGTACATTTTTCTCTTTTTTCATTGGTGTTTCAAACTAAACAGACCATTGCAATGGAAAAAAACTACTTAGAATGCAAATCTCCCTCCCAATAACCTTCTATATATGCCTATGAACAATATTCCTATAACATAATAAGTAGAAAACATATATCAGGACATATGGGACCCCCAATGAAAACCTTGAATAAACCCTTGGTTATTCAAAATATGTATACTACAAATGGCTTACAAAAAAAAAAGATAGGCCTATCACAAATCACAAACAAACCCTTGAAAAGCAACATGAAAAAAAAAGGTGCAAGCCAAGTCATTTCCCAGTGTACATGTTCAAGAGTTGCAAATATTTGAAGCATAACAAAAAAAAAAAAAAGCCTATAAGTTATGTTACATATATTTTGGTCTTCAAAAAAACATTATACATCAACATCTATAAGAAATTTTTTCTGAAGATTTTCTTAAAAATTTAATATCTATAAGCTAGGGTTGTAGTCCTTTTTTTCACTACCTTTTGAAATTATATCTATCCATAGTTGATCTATGCATAGAAAATAACAATTACACAAGAAAATAATACAAGTAAATGAATGCCTTACTTGGAAGATAATGCCTAACCTCATAAACTCAAAGATTATGCTTAGCCTTACAAACTAAAACAATAGAAAGGTATACAAGTATTGAGTACGTGCACTAGAAACACCCTATATAACAATACAACCAAAGTATTAACAATATATTATACAATTGTTATAACATAAAAAGAAAAAAATACAACTCAAGGCATATGCAGTTATTAGTGAAAACCCTAAATAAACCCTTGGAAAACAACATGTAATGAATTAGCATAAATAATAAAAAAACCATTACACCAAAAAATAAGATACATAGAATACAAATCTTCATTATAGAAACCCAAATAATTCACCATGCCAATTAATAAAATTCATCAATAAACATGAAAACAACATGAAATGACCCAACGTAAATGCTAAAAAGATGATTTCAATAAAAAAAAACTCCCTAGAATGCAAAGCTACTTGGTATCAACCTTGTGAACACGTCCCCTTAATCACTCTATTTTTGTATAACACAATGCATTGAAAAGATTCTAGAATTTAAAGATAAATTATAAAACACATTAATAAAAATGGCCTCTACAAATCTAACATTCAATACAAAATAATATCCACAGTCTATGCAATTATGTCATATCATCCTCACCACGTTGAGGCTAATTTGATCCATGTGAAGATTTCAGTAAGATATAGACCTTATGACCAATTAGATTACATGACATAATATTAATATTACTTTATACCACATTTTAAAAAACCTTCAATTCAACTTTAGACAAGAACCAATTTTTTAACTCGCATGTAAAACAAAGGCACTTGATTGACTACCCAGACAATGATTAATTCTTTATTAAACAAAAATAATACCTATAATCCCTATGAGGAATAAACCTTTTTAAACTAATAAGAAGATATATTTAAATCCACATTCCTAATACATTTCATCTCCAGATAATTAATGCCCAAAATAGCCTCAATGACGTACTTAACATCCTTAAAGATCTTGATGAGTATATTTTGTCATGATGCTTACAAATTAAAGTTAAAAAAGCCTTTAATTTCATTTCAGATTTGAATAAAAATTAATGTTATCATAGCTATTTTAGATACCATTTTACATATTCAATATAAAGAGTCCCAACATCCCATAATAGAAGATGCAATTTAGTAAAATACTCTTCAATTGTAGAGGAGAGATATTTCCACCCATCTTATGTATTCATGTTGTTTTTCTAATTAAATCATCAAAATTAAAACACACTAACTTCACCGATGTCATTGAACACCACCTCAAAATGTCTCGAGTCACTAGTCCATCATTGATTAATTATGATTGATGAGATGACATTGATGTTTAAATGCCAAAAGTTATATCTCCAACTATACCAATAGTTTGAATCCTTACCCAACTTTCCAACCATGTCAATCATCAAATATATAGTGACACCTCTTTCATCCTTATTCATTAGTTATAAATCAAATTAATTATCAATTATTGAAATGACCCTCCTCACACCTCACATGGACCAATTTTATTATCTATACAATGAAACATATATATTTTAAAATGAGAAAATCATCTTTCCCTATGTGTCTCTCTGTACCATCAACATAACTCGAATTAATCACTTAATTGTCCCATTTACAAATTATTACCAAAATTTTAGCATCCATTCATAACTTAAGTACAAAATATTTTAAATGGATAAATTTCAAAATTAATTTTTGGTTCAATACTTTCTAAAGTGAGTTCATTCTACTCATTACTATATAAATATAAGTGTCATGGTACATGAATTTAGTAATCATTGTTAAGAACAATTTTTATTGGTAATTTGGTAAATTAGATAAGTGGAAAATATGGATGAAAAGTATAAGAATAGATGGTATTTTATAAGAGTAGGTTTAATGTAAATAACAATTGATTTGTTGTGAATGACATCTAAACAATAATATATGCTATTCTTATAGAAATAGAAATAAATATGATAATTTCATCACAAAATTTGTTCATCAATTATGAAAATATACAAGACTATGGTGATTGACAATGATAAATTCATAAAAAAATTTACATATAAAGTTTTATTGAAAATACATCTCAACATTGAACAAATCTAATGAAAAGCAACATTATAAGATTCTTCCCTATTACTTTGTTATTGTCTCTAAAATTTTATAACTAATAATTATAATGATATAATAATATTTGGTTACATAAATTTCAATACAAAAATAATAGATCTAAGTGATTAAAATACCGCCTGAGTAATAAGCAGTAAGAAAATAACATCAAACTTTATTTTAAGTTTTTCAAGTAATCTCTACATAACTTGAAAATTATAAATTTGTTCTATCTAAATCAAACATTTTCCAACCCATCAACAAGATGTTGCTATCAAATAACCTTAATTTTCCATGTGGTTTCTTCCTAAAATAACTAATCTAAATATATTTTGATTATTGTGTTTCAAGCTCACTAGTTCAATTGCATATGCCAAGGCCCTGAGTGCATCATCAAAAAAAATTGTTTTGGATTTTTAAATTATAAAAATTTATAAAGACCATGAGTTAAGTTTTTTTATTTTTTGCAATCAAAATTCCTTTTAAATCTCAAAATTGTTATAAATTAGTGAGGATGATGGTTTATCATACTATTTATTAAATTATAAATAATTATAAACATTTGATGTATTCAAATTATCTTAAATAAAAAGTTATGTTTAATCTCTGGATAATTTTATTAGATGGATTTTTCCTAATCATAATAAATTTATCAAAAAATAATAATAATTTAAATATATACTCGCATAATATTTTAATCTACCATATATAATTTATATATAGAATAAACTAAAAAATATGTAAGCAAATATATAATCAAAATATTTTAACAAAATAAAATTCTAAACTACTAAACATGTTATAGTACTACAACTCAGCCATACATGGTACACATTACCATGTTTCACACTGTCATTAATACTATAAATTATCCTAAAAGTGTAAAGAAGTATGAAGGAATTATATATTTTTGTTTTGTGATTATATCTAGTATGTACTAATATATAATATATATAAATATTATCTTATATAATATATAAATTGTATGAATGGCAATGACCCTATAATTATTGAGGTGTTCATACAACATCTGTTAATTTTTTCTTACCTGACCCAACACAAATTTCACCATTACTAGTTGGCTAATAAAAAACAATAAAAAAGGAAATTTATTAAGTATTTACATTCTAGAAGAAATAAGCATTAAAATTATGTAAATCTATATAATAAGAATTAACAATCATAACAATTAGAAAATTTAAATAAAAATTAAAAAAATTTCAACCAAAACAAAATCCGTCTAAAATTCTAATGTATCCTAACTAAAGGCTAATGGGAGATTGATTAGATCAATAGACAAAGACCAAACATGGTTGTTAAGGTCGAGACCATCTATGACTTGTCAAAATAATAGTAAATGTTGTCGTATGTTTCCCCTTTTGAGAATTTTAACCCTGCCATTTAATTCCCATATAGAGCCCCAAAAACCAATCATAAATTATGCTAACCAGCGAAATGTGGGTCTCCTTGTACCCTTACCATCAATTCACAATAACATAAAATAAAATATGCACTAACCAATGTATAATGAAACTTGTGACAAAATCAAAGAAACTTACTTTCATGATATAATTTCTAAATGCAAGAAAAAAACATGAACTAGCTTGGCCTAATGGTGAAGAACATGTGATCCTAAAAGGGAGGCCATAGGTCCAAATCCTGTAGGGGGTAAGGATTACATGTCTCATATTTGTAGCATAATAAGGTACCTCCCCATGATGGGAGTACATAGTGGTCCCATATGTTGTAGGTTTCCTTGTAAACCATAACTAAGGTGTTACTTGGCATCGTGGACCTTAAAAATTATTATTATTATTATTATTATTATTATTATTATTATTATTATTATTATTATTATTATTATTATTATTATTATTATTATTATTATTATTCTTAGAAAGAAAAAAGAACATATTACATAAACATTATATATGTTATGCCCAGACATGGAGATAAACACAAATTTGTAGTTTATTAAAACTATAGAGGGGATTTTGGAGTTTGTTATAATCCTTGACCAAAATGGAATGTGTTTCCACTCGAGTTGAAAAAACTATGATAAAAAGAATAGTGGTGGTGTTGCTCTTGGGCTGAGTTAAAGAAAAGAAAAGAATAGAACTTGATATGGAAACAAGGTTAATTCTATTAGACAAAAAGGCTATATTGAGAGGTTCAAACCCTATACATGGTGATAAAAAGGATTGTATGAAGTAAATGAAGAAGGAGAAGATCAGCAGCATGGCACAAAAGTGGTAGTTATAGATATTTCTTAGCGTGGTGTAGCTTGAAATGTTGAGCTTGTAGGAGAAGAAGTGACTATAGGAAGATACGATAATGCTAGCAGTGACTGCATCCATGAATAATGATATCAAATAGGTATCACCATATGGATATAAAAGGAGCAATTGCCTGCATGTTCATCTAATAGAAATATGTCTGATTTATAGTAGGTCACTTATTCGAATCATGGGAGAAGAATTTTAAATGCCGAACCTATGGCTCAATTAGCACCTTATTATGCTTCACTACTTTAGAGATACCAATTTTGTAACACCAAAAATCATCTACCTTTCATGGCCATTATAAAGGTTAGTAGTAATAATAATACTATATTAATCATCATTTTAGAATGTTTAGATATTTTGAGGAAGATGGCAGGTTTAGGGGCTTAACGTTGCATAATGTTTATCCCTATGATGGTCATCCCTTACAAAGTGTCCATAAAGAGGTAAAATCCTTCATGGGAAATTTGATGAAATAACAAAAAAAACAACAACATGGTCGATGAAACTCCTAACTATGGGTTGATGTAAATGGCATCATGAACTATCAGACCACTTTGCACTACCACTTCCCTCAAACATCCACTATTCAAAACCAAGTTATTTACATTGGAATATGCCATTTTGTCTCCTTGTGAGATGATTTTTAGGGCCTTACCCACCATATAATCATATAAATTAATTATTATATCCATATTCATTATTATTCTCAACACCATACCTTTTCCAATGTCAAAGTGGACACATTGCCTAAAACATCAACACTCATTTACATTACTTAAATTATTTTTTTCACCCTCTATGCTTTGAAAACCATAGTAAATTTTCTTGTGGTGGTGTAGGAGCACTAGATAAATATGTTTGTACTAATTTATTAATGACCATGAATTATATCGTTTACCAAGATATAATTGGTTCTAATTCTAGTGTTTTATAGTTTCCTAGCTTAATTATTGTATATTTAGAAATAATAAATAATATTTTAATAATGATATAGGAATGATTGGCATCTAACATCTTCCATAAATGAATAATAAAAATTAATTGTAAAAAATTAAAACTAATTTATATACTTTATAATGATGTATATTTTTTGAAGAGGGGCCTAGAAAGTGAACCCAAAATGTTGGGACATTAAAGATAAGCTTAGTTATATGTAATAGATTCCACAAATGTTCATAAATATTTTATTCGAGAAACATGTGTAAAAAATTATAAACTATGAAATATTTGAATATTTATTCCACACATGTTATTTTTGTGTGAAAATTTTGAGAATTTAAAAAAAGTTATTCTATTTATCCATAATAGTTACAATTTAAAAAATAGAATAAATAGTCATATATTATAATTGTAAATATTTGTGTAATTGTTTCTCTAAGTGCACAAGCTTCCTAGAACAAACCACAATACACCTGATAGTAGCCATAATAGTCTCCTCACTCACTGGTTGCATCATCAAATACTATTTATTGCATACATAATATATCATATAATTACATATATTATATATACTATAGGGTTTCCACAGAAAAATGAAGGACAAAGAGCGCACCCTTCATTTCCCCATCTCGTACCTTCCCATACTATGCCTAATAATAATAGAAATATTTTTTTTTAAATGTATGAAATGGAGCATTGATATTATAAATCAATATAACGTGCCACATACAAAAATATATAATGTCAGTGTTGTTAGTACTAGATGTAAAATTAGCAATTAACAATTTTTGAAGCATCAAATACATTCATAGCATAGAAAATAAGGAAAATGATACCATGAATTATCTCATGAAATAATTCATAAAAAAGAAGGGTTAATCTCAGACAAGTTAAAGAATTATGTATATTATAATGTATAATCACCAATGCTAGAGCATAAACCACATTTGTGTAGGAAAGATTGAATGATTTTCATGGTAGATAAAAACTCCAAACTACCAATAACTTATGAACATTGTTACATCATGCCTTCAACATCTCTCCCAAGCATCGGCCTACCATTGTGCAAAATATTGGAGTGCACGTGTCTAGATTGTATTTCCCTAGGTCTAATTTTGAATGATTCATTAGACCCATATGAGATTTTAGCATTGTCTCTATTTATCTCCAATCGAATCTATAAGAATATCAATACCCTTCACTATCCTTTACCCACTATGTGCTTGTGGATTAGTCACTAATGTGATATTCAAATTAGGGAGACAAAATTAATGAAAATAATGTTATATGTAACTGAATAAATGAATTTCCAAGGATGATTTTTCCTATACTAATCTCTACATTATATGATTTCTAGATTCATTTTAAAAATAATACATTATTTTTTCTATTTAATAGGTCATATTGATGTAACATATTTTGAATGTATTTTGATGTGAAGGAAGAGAATATTGGGGGGACCACTGTGGGGACCCGCAAAAACCCTGGTAGGACCACGGTGGGTCAAGGTGGTAAATCTTATATGTCTTCTAAGGTTAATAAGGAGGGCTTCTCCTCCAGAGTTTGAAGGTTGGGGTGGATTGCTGGTAAACCCACTCCTAAGGCCAGGCTTATTGACTATTTAGAGAGCACCTCAGAGGAATCCACCCAAGAGGAAGTGTCTAAGGAATTGGAAGTCCAAGAAATTTTTGAGGATACTGAAGGGAAGCAGGAGACAAGGGAATTTGAGGCTACTAAGGAGGATGGTGCTAACCTTATGAAAACTACTGACAAAGGGGGGAAAATGTATGTAGAGGAAGCTGCTAAGGGAATCGAGAATGAGATTGGTTTGAAATCTAAAATTGATGTCTTGAAGGATTGTATTCAGAAGCTAGAGTAGAACTTCACCACTGAGCTCCAAAATTCTATTCTCTTGAACATGTCTATGCTGAAAGAAGTGGGTAATATTGGGCTTGCTGTCAATGCAGAGAATAATGAGAAACTGAATGATCTTCTCAAATCAATGGTTATGTAAGGAGAGAACTCTCTGACTCTCATCTTTCCATTTCTTGTTTATTTTGTTTGTTGTGTCTGGCAGTACTCTACTAGTGTCATCTCTTCTCAGAAGGCATATTTTATTTGATTGTCTTCTTGTCTTCTTTGCTCTGTAAGGGTTCGGCCCTTGGTCTGTCGCCTTACTTTATCAAAAACATTAGAAAGAAGAAATTTATTTTTTCCCTCATTTTTTTAATTGATAAATGTTTCAAATTCCCTAGGAAATTAGTCTTATCATACATATATAACAATCACACATCAAAAAAATTTATTTATTTCCATTTCTAATAACATTATATTCAAAAAATTAGTTAATTATTTCTACCCATTCTTCTTCTTGCCTATGGCTTATTTGAAAAATACATGAGCCATTCCAAGGCTTAGGGAAGATAATTGAGGGTTTGTATCCAAGGTTTATACCTCCAAGTTATTCCCTAAAGTAGATAAAGCTAGGACTGTGTTGTAGGAAACATCCAAGGTCCTAACTCAACAAAGCCATGGTACTACCAATAAAGGTTCAAAGATTTGCATATCCTATTTGATATACATTTATGGTGAAGATGTGGAGGGACCTATGCCTAGTAAGGAGCATTGGGTTTAGATATAAATGTTAGACATTGGGTATGGGATCTTCAAGGGAGTACTTAACCTCCTAAAATAGGGGCTAAAAATAAATTTTCAAAGGTTGTTTCTAGACCAGCTCCAGATCTATCCAAAATCCACTCATCCATACTATTTCAACTCCTATTGTGTTTTTTTATGAAGAATAAATCCAAGAAATGTTAGAATGGGAGGAATGGTTATCCTCCATGGCTCTAATTTATAGATTTACTACTCCTTGGCTTACAATTTTGGACCTTCAGGCTTCGATTTTCACAATGGTTACCATTCATACAATGTAGGGTAGACATTTACCTGAATCTTAAAATCTTCTTTGTGTTTTTTTATTGCATTTAGGATTTAGAAGAAATCCAATATAAGATCTAGGGTTTTGAGAATCATTCATCAGTGATGAAATATTATTTTCAAAACTTCAACCCACTCATTGAAACCTTCAATATCATACCCATTTAGGTTCATCTTCCTCACCTCCTACTTCAATTTTGGTTAAATTGTTGTCTTAAAGCTATAGGGAATTCCTTTGGTAAATTTGAAAGAGATGACACTACATCTTCCTAGTTTAATCGTACTACCTACAATAGAATCTTAGTGAATGACTACTCTAAAGATATACATGATAAAATTGAACTAAAATTTATTGATTGTTCTTGGACCCAACCCTTTGACTCATAGGTCCTACCTTTCTTTTTCCATAGTTGTTATGTGATAGGCCATTTAACCAAAGATTATAGAAGTTCAGAAAATAAGAAGGATGCCACTTGTTGGAGATATTCACTTTTGATTCATCTGTCTATGGGATCTAAATTATTATGAGGATTATTTAGAACCAAAAAACATGAAGTTGCAATGATATAAGAGGTCATTATTCCAATCCAAAATTTAAAATCTACTTGCTCACCATATAAATATTATTTTAAAAAATAGCTACAAAGAGGCTATTAAAATAAATATTATCATTCCTTTCTTGTCAGATTCTAAATTGAATGACAAAAAGTGTTGGAACATAGTGCATAGGAAGAAAAATGTAAGAAATAACAAATCCTGTACATATTTGGATCCTATTGAGATTTCAGTATGCTCCATAATAATTTTAGAGTAAATGTTTATTGATCCATGTTGGGTTTTTTTGTCCTATCATGTTTTGGACAAATAAATTCTAAATATTTTTTGGTTTTTTTGTGTTTCCACTATTTTATTGATTTTGTTTAGCTATTGTTCCATTGTGTTAGATTGCATGTCATGGTTACTATGTTTTAGGTTTGTGGGACCCTATCAAAACCACTTTTGGCTATTTTGGTTGGTTTTGTTTTCTTCCTTTCTATTCCATGTTTGCCATTGTGAGATGCATTCTTCATGTGCCATCATTTTAATATCATTTGTCTCCACTATTTCAAGTTGTGGGACTTGTCAATACCCTCACTTATGGTTCATAAATTTGAATCAAAAGCATTCACCCTTAATAAAAAACCATTATAATTAAAAATTCATGTTAAAAATCAATAATATGAGAACATATCGTACTCTTATTGGTTTCACATATTCTAATTCAAAATTAATTAGTTGAAGCAATTCCTATACTTACCTGGGTAACAAGTACTTGTAAATCCTTAACATTACTAGATCATGGTTATATTTTATAGTTATAAAACCAATTATTATATCATTCTCTTTTTTGTAAACACATGAATTATCCTTATTTTACCAATTAGAAGGATCCTAAATTATAACACAATAACATCTATGATATATAAATAATTAAGAAACCATAAATTTAATATAGATGATTATTTTTCCAAAATACCATTTAATCTATACTTCCAAGTACACATGATATCTCTTTTTGCTAATTTCCAATCTACCATATAAAACCCCTATATTATAATTTACACCAAACCTTTGTCAATTACCCCCATTTATTTCTAAGTTAAAAACATAGTACATATCCATTCATCGCCTAATGCCCTTGAGTGCCAAAATTATGGATTTTCACACTTAAATTATCATGAAAATATCAAAGCACTAAATTAGGGGTTTCCCTAAGTTATTACTAATGATTTACACCAAATTTGTTTGAAAGCACAAAATTTACTCTCTCTACTAAATATTCTTCTAAATTTTCCAACTCATATCTTCTACCTCTTATTTGTTTTTCAATATCTAGGGGATATAAATCAAGAATCTATGCTTGTGATATCCTACTAAAAACTATTTCCTTTTCTTTCTCACTTTCCCGTATTTTTATTCCATTCACTTCTACAAACTTCTCAACCACTGACCCAATTTGAGTATTCTCTTGAGATTCAAGTTCCATGTATAAATATGCCAGTACCTTTATTTCATCTTCACTTTTCCTTAACAACAAATATATCTTCCATTTCTCTTTCCTATTTTTATTTCTATCTTACACAACATCTCCATTATTTATTTCCAATTCCATTTACAATCCATTAATTGCATTATTATCCAACTCCCCCACTCTCATCATTTTGAAAATATTTATAGAAATTTTGAAAAATCTTTTCTAAATATACTCCAATCATTTAATTTCATAATCATCATCAACTCCTCTCACATTTATTTCAACCATATCTTTTTTTTCATAGTTAAAATTTCCCACTCCTCTTTTCCACTTTTCTCTTTGCTATTAGTAAATGGAAACTTATAGTCTTCTCCTTCATTTTTAAAATTTTATTTGACTTCTTCAAAGCCTCAAGAAAAAATCCCTTGTGGTCACCATATTTTACTTTATTTCAATTTCAATTAGGAAAAAACCCTTTTATTTTTATCTAGTGGAATTGTATCTACACCTTAATGCAAGAGCATTTGTGTTGACTTATTATTCTACATTAGCCAATACATATAGTGTATCACTCATTAAAAAATGTGAATTTTTTTAATTGTCTGTGCCTCAAGTGATTCATAAGTTTGTTTTTATTTTATTTTTCCACCTTTACATGTGCATTAGTTATTTATCATGTTTTGTGTAGCCTTTAATAATGTTAATGGTTTGGGTCAACATATATTTTATTGGGATGGTTTGTGTAAGCTCAATTTTTAGGTATTTATTTATCCGTATAGGGAATTGAGAGTTGAAGTATTACAAGTTCCACTACACAAGTTTAAAATATCTAATGCATGATGTTGGTTCACAACATTGCAAAAAAAAATTTAAAAAAATCATAAGATGTTTTTATGTATCAATTTTTAAAATGTTGTGATGTATTTTTATGAGGTTGTGACATCCACATGAATTTTATTATGAACAACTTTGTTTAGAAGCAATTTTTTTAATGTTATGGGAAAATAATTTTTTGTAGTATTGAATCATTTGTATTTAATTCCTTTAATTAGGGAAGGTTATTATATATTCATTTAATATCACTTTATATGCTTCACTTTAATTCCTTATGTTGTGATGTATTAGAATTATAATATTTATTTGGCACATAGTGATGTGTTACCGATATTTAATGATGTTAATGGGTTGTTGAGCATTATTGTAAGTAGGTGGGTCTCATGCCCATAAAAATTAATTATTGTATTCTAAATCCAATAATATGAATGATGTAAATCAGAATAGATATCTAGGAATATATTTTAATACATTTCATTTCATATTGTTGCATTATCATTACTATGTACAATATGTAATTTCTTACTATTGAAATTTTAAAAATATATTTTTTTTCTTAAATTTATTTGATTTTATTTTAAGGGTTGTATGGTACAATGCATATATTAAATGAGACCCCTAACCAAGAGTACATAATTTTATATCAAAGAAAGGTTTTAGTCCTTAAAGATTAGCATTTATTTCCACATTTTTAGGCGTGGGTATACAATAGTTGTAGACATATTCCAATGATATTTTTGGGTATAAAGTGTAAAAAATACTTTATTTTTAAGGAAATGGAACAAATTTGAGGTTTTAATGCATAAGTTCATGAGTATCTACAACACCAAGACATACATATCTAGTTGGGTTGAAGAGAAATATTGAATATGAATTAGAGGATATGGATATAATGTGACAAAGATGTGTTTAGGTAGTGGATGATGAAAGTGATATTGAAGTCTAAGAATAAGTGTTTAAGAGAAAAGTAACAGATGAACTAGTTGATCAAACTTAATATTTATTCTTGTAATATGTTATGAGAATGAATAGTAAACCTAAGTTATAACGTCAAATTTTGAACCCTAAATATCCCATTAACTATATTGTTGAATTGGAGAAATATGACAATATGAGACTATGGAAGTTATTGAGTTAAATTTATTGGAAATGTTTTTAAATGTTACACGTTGTTATGGTGGGAATATGTTCAAACTAAAGTATTGGACAAAGGGAAAGATAAGTTAAGACTTCGAATAGATTTTTTGAAAATTTGGTCACAAAATTAATTCCAATGGATTATAACATGAGTTTTTCCAAGAATCTTGAAAAATTAATAAAAAAGGGAGGTCAATTTAAATTATTACATTGAATATCTCTATAGAATTAACATTAGAGTAGGTCATATTGAAAAAGATGCAAAGAATATCTCAAGGTTTGTAAATGGGTTTCATATTAAAATTCAATATGATGTTGGTATGATCAGATTGTGGTTTCTTAAAGAAGCTTATCCATGTGCACTAAAGGAAAAATAAAATTTATTATGAAAAGAACAAGGCAAAGTGAAATATAAAGAAAACTTCATGCATGGATGTGGATAAGAAGGTGGAAGTATAAGAGCTTACTCTAAACTAAAATTTGATGAAATTAATTTTCAGTATAATGATGGTAATATTCAAGTAGGTTGATTTAAATTCCTAGGGAGAGGATCTTAGGGAAAAGGTGAAGGTTATGGATTCCATTGTACATATTTTATTTATGGTGAAAATGTACTTAGAGAATTTGAGTGTTTGTATATGCATAAGGAAGGTTGTAATAGAGATGATGCAAGTGTTCAAATAACATAAGTTGATGAAGAAAGTGTTGTATATTTTCTTCATAATATGGATGATCAATAACATATATTATATGTCATGTTGAAGAAAATATTGTTTAATCCTAAATAAATGGAGAATAGTCTTCCTAAGAGGAATAATTTTCTCAAAATTATTCGTAAGTTTGGAGGTAAGTTATGAAAACATAAATGGAAGTAACGGAAGTATATATAATATTATTTTGTAAGAAATTATATATAAGCTTGGTCTAAATAAAGTTGTGCATCTAAATCTGTATAAGTTTTTGTGGTTATTAAATAGACATTAGATTTTGGTGATTGATCAATTTTTGTTAAGTTTTCAAATTAGTACATATAAGAGTGAATTAATGTGTAACATAACTTCCATGGATGTTTTCAATATATTTATTCGAAGGGCTTGATATTTTGAGTGCAAGGCACAACATTATGGTTGTTAAAATACATACTCATTGGTAAATATGGAAAGAGACATACATTGAATTCTTTGAAACATAGAAAAGAATAAGAAAAAAGTAGTTTAAAGGTTTTGAGGATTTCAATAAATAAGTTTATTATATATTTGAAGGAATAAACATGATTTGCATAAATACATAAACCCAAAAAAGTTGTTAGCACTAGGAAAAAAGGAAGAATGAATTTCATGCAAGGTGAAGAAGATAATATGTGAATTTATGGATAGTTTTTTAAATGATTTATTGGATGGGTTTCCACATTTGGGTAGTATTATTCACTATATGGATATAATTATAGGATATAGCTTATAAATAATGAAATATAGGTTGACATTTAAATAGAATGGTAAGCTACAATAACAAGTACAATATCTGTTGGATAAATGGGTTATTAAAGATTATTGTTACCTAGCAATAATGAAGAGTGGAGAATGTGCATTGATTATCAACCCATTTTAAAGATAACCATAAATTATAAGGTTTTATTTCCAAAGGTGGATGATCTAAATGATTGTTGGATTGGGGAGAGATACTTCACAAATAATTAGTTGAATATTGGAGTTCACCATATTTACATAAGGTAAGGTGATGATGGGAAGACAATGTTCAAAACACATTAAATACTATATGATTGGTTGGTTATGCTATTTTGGATAACTAGTTTGTGAAGTACATATAGAAGATCAATGAATAAAATTTTTAAGAGAATTGTTGGAAAGATTTTAATTTTTTATTTGTATGAGATATTTATTTTCAATAGGATTTGTAGACACCTAAATATGGCCACCAATAACCTCCAATCAGGGTTTTGGCCAATTTCCACCTAAAATGAACAATTTGGCCTAAAAACACTAAAACACGCTAAATGATGTGAAAAATACTTATTAAAGTGTCAATTTTGGCTAAATTATCCCTAAATTAGGTAATGTAATTTATGGGCTAGCTAATTTTGATTAGATCATTTCGATTCAAAATGCTACTTTTACACCTAGGTGCTCTAGATTGCTATTTCCTATCAAATCTCTCACACAAGATGCATGCCTTTTTTATGTGTTGTTAGAAGCATTCTAAATGGGATAATGGATCCAATGCATCTAGCATTGACTTCCAATTCTAATCTAGTCAAATTTTGAACCAATAACAAGGCATCTAGATTAATTTGAGTAATTTGTGCACAAAGTAATTAAACATGCTTAAGAGCTAATTAATCCAAATCAAGGCCTAATCAAGAATTACATGGAAACTTGTTGAATACTTTTTTTAAGAAATTAATATTGAATATTTACATCATCAATTGACCTCATTTCATGGGAATACATCCCTAGGCCATAAATGCCACAAATATCAAGATTCATGCCCTCCATGCCTCATTAATGCCTTCCATGATGCCCTCAATGCCTCTTAATTTCCCCTTATTATAATTTCATGATGACAATAATTATATACTTAATTCCAAGAATTAAATTAATCCTCAATCACACATCTCAAACTCAGGATGGATGGGTCAAGTTGATTCTAGGCATTCTCAAAAATCGATAAATAGAGAGGCCATGAACATCATTTTAAAGCTATTTTGCTGTAAAGTTATAATGCACAAAGATATTATATAATCCATTACAATTAGTGTTACCATGCCAAATTGATTCCAATCTAAAGCCAAAGGTTTCAAGGAAAGATGGAGGTAGCCAAGCTTCCATTACCAAGGACTTCATGAGCACAAGCCAAGCAAGCCACTAAAGTAAGCATTTTAGAGCATCCAAGGGAGGTAAAAGAAGGTTTATTTTGAATTTTAGTTGTGTGTTTCATCATGTTTGTTAAATAAGCTATTCCTAGTGTCTAGGCCTGGAGATGTTATGCTAGTTAGTCTGTTTCTTTCATTTGGTTTTCATTTTGAAACTAACACCATACTAACCATCCTCTCTTGATTCAAATTCTTAGATCACATATAGCACACCCGGTGGGACTAAACACATCCCACATATGAAGAATATCATTTTATAGCTTTAAAATATTTATTTGGACCATTAAAAATCTTGAAAATTTATTTTATAACTTTATTTTACCATTATTTGTTTACTATAGGTTTACATAGTAACTGACATCAACTAGTAATACTGACATTAGTTGGATAGCTTAACTGATGTCAGTTAGTAAAACCAACATCAGTTAGATATATATCATTAGTCATAATGTTATAATTGATGTTGATTATATAACCATAATTGATTACAAAATGTAACCATCAGTAGTTATATAACTGACGTCAGTCACTATGTTTTTTTTAAAACATAGACTTGGGAGCTCTTTTTTTAAGGTTCATTGTTTCAAACCTAAAAGAGATTCAAGGCTAAAAGACTTTTAGGACCAAGCTTGACATTTTCTAAAAACATGTTTAGATCACCTTTTTCATGCTTAAAATTCAATTAGGAACCTTGCTTTGGTGTTTAACAAAAAAAAATTAGATGTTTATGGTGAATGTTTTCAAAGTTTGCAACTAATACCTAGGGTTAAAACAAACACCACCTCATTTTTCATTTGGGATTATAAATGAACTCACATTGACAAAGATTTTTGTATTTACTTGTTGTTTAGATTAAAATTTTGTTTGGAAAAAATAGGGATGTTATGTGTATGCTCTTCCATTTGTCCCCTTTAGGGAACCCTTGGAATCAAAAGATCCATTCTTATTGCAAGTAGCCTATTCCAAGTCTCAAAAGGAAAGTCATCTAAAACACTCCCCAAAAACTTGTCAAAGTTTGGGTGACCTTGAAAATGACCCTAAATTCTTTCTACTTTCATTCTTTCTTTATTTTTATGCAAACTTGGCTTGCGAGGGGGATTTCATCACCTCCCATGAGTTCTTTAGGGAAGCTTTGACCTAGGGTTTCACCTCATAGCATTGACTTCATTTGGATCTTAATTGGAGTTTCACATGAGATGTAATGGCACTTTGGACATTGTACTACACTGAGTGAACATCAAGATGTAGTGGTTGCAAAATGGACTAGACCTTTTTACAATAAACCAAGTAATAAGGACCCAAAATTTATGCTTTTCTTTTACATTATTTTTCATGAAAGTCATTGTACAATTGTTTCCCTATAATTTTCATAAACTTATTATATCTTAGATAGATCCCCACTTGTCATAGAAGTATTTTTGGTGTAAGGTGTGCCTCAAGGTCCATGTCATAGTACTATCATTTGATAGAAGGGAAGGTATAAAAACCCTACTATATAATACACATTTACTTTTGGATGAACACTTAAAATCCTCTCAAATGATGTATATTGATGGATTCCAATAATGCCAAGCAACCTTGTTAGTTTAGGATATAAGAGTGATTAATTAGTTGGTCTTCTCCTAGATTAAAGTCTTATTTGAAGTCAAAACCTAGTGTAAACAAATAATTCAAACCAAACACATAGTCCTAATTTTCCTTTGAATAAAGGGGTGTTATACTACCCATTTGAGATCATCAATTTGCCTTGTTCAAACATCATCAAAAGGTTGGGAGTCATATCATCCACATTGGTGTATTTAAGCTTCCTAATTGAATCTAGACCTTTACCAAAGTTGTTTAAGTCCTTCACCTATAATCTAAATTCAAAATTTGACATTTATAAGTTCATAGGGTTGATGTGTTAAGTGGTTTCTCTATTTGCACTAAACTTGAGGGAACTTAGGTTCAATTTCCAATTTGGGTTGAAGGCCATTTTAGACTCAAGATCATTATCTCCATTTGATACACTTAAGCCATTTTGTACCAAACACTTGCACTTTGGGTCTATGAACCATAATATTTTGAGTCAAGAAAAGTAGTGTTATGTTGTCAAACTTTTTTGTCACACCTTTTGAGTAGTGTAGCATCATTACACTAACCAAAACATTTCAAATATTGTTTCATAGACCCTTTTGGGTAGAGTTCAAATTTGTTCCTACATTTACAGACCAATCTAAGGGTACTTTATGATATTTTGTCTAAAACAATTATACTATTCATTTTTCTAGCTTATTTGTCAAAAGAACCAAGTTTTATACCATTAGTTATGAGAAAAAAAGCTATCTATAAAGTGCCTTTTGTTTCATACCTTATACCTAGTTGATCAATTTCATGTCCAATAATCAAATGCCTAGTGTTTTTTAAAAGTGTTTCATATCTATTATATTAAAATTTTCATCTATTCAAAGTCTAGCTTTTGACGTTGTTTGGCCAAGACTCCTAGCGCATGCCTTGTTTGAGCCTAGATTTTGATGCCATGTTTAACTAGAAGACCTAACAAATTTTAATTCCTAGATTAGACTAATTTGAAACACTTTGACCTTAAAGTTTGGAATTTTGATTTTCGGTCCATTTACTTGCTTATCTTTGTGTAAATAGTGAAATGTTAGATACTTCATGATAACTTGTTTCTACACAAATCTTTTCATAAACCTTTTGATCCTTTTGATGAATCTAGATGAAGTTGGAACATCATCTATTTTAGATTTTTTTCTTTTTAGATTTTGTAGAACTCTTTGACCTTTTATTTCAAAGCATTGACTATGGATCCCAACATGTATTCCTACACTCGTAGTGGACTCAGGTACAATCCAGGGATTATTAATATAGTTTCAAAAGAAGAAATGGTGCAAGACTCCTATGCAGATAATATTTCTTATCAAATGGATTCTTATCCCTCTTATAATACTCAATTAGTGTCATGAAGCCAAGATCCATTCGCTAACTATTTATTTAATACACCACCTTATTCATAACAAGACCAAGAACAATCTACACAATACCTAGCTACAATACTCATATTAGATGATCTAGTTCTTCAATAGTCGTATTTTACTAATATGGCTTCCACATATGATCTATTTTTTTAGCAACATTATTTAGAAAACAAATATGAGATTTTGGTTAGATCCATAGAGGTAGGGGCCAAGTTTCCAATAGACTTCCCCCATGAGAATTTACCAAGCCTATTAAGAGTTCCCCAAAATATCATTTATGATCAATAGGCTTCCTCTAAAAATCTTATGGCTCTAATCCAAACAACATATTAAGATCCTAATATATCTAATCAAGGTAAAAACATCATATAAAATTACTTTAACTAAATGTAGTCACCATATCAAACCTACCTGAATATAGCACATAATTTCAATTAGATGAACATGGTGAGTAAGCCTCTTATTGATCTAGTTCCTTTAATAGGAGTGTTGATAGAATTAACTAGACAAGAGAATATGAGTTTTGACCCATTCTTAAAAACTACTTTGATAGATAACTTGATGCATATGCCTATTATTGAAGAAGTGTCTTTAGCCTCTTCACAAAATAGTGAGCCAAACGTAGTGGACAATGTGCAAATAACATCCAATCTTGATCGAAGTGGTACCAATGCACAAACAACTAGCCAACAACATGTGCCTATAGTTAATCCCATGAGTAGATCATCATACCATGAAATAGGAGTTTCTACATCCCAACCTCAACCAGTTTCTTCATCAAGTGTACAACTTATGGGGTTAAATAATCAAAAAATGGCCAATGTCATGCCTCAATGATAGAATGTGATGAATCCTACTCCTCCTTAATAAGTAACGAGTAATAGCAAGCATAATTTAGTGTATTAGTGTAATAGAGGACAAATACATTTCCACCTCATTTAGGGGAAACTAATGTTCTACCTCATTAGGTAATGACAAACATACCTCTTTAATCATAGACTAATATGCCAATCCAAAACCAAGCAATGACTATTCAACAATGTGCAAATATTGGTCAATGACAGATGCTAAATTTTCAACCTATTCTCAATTCCCCATAGGGATTCATGCAAGAAGAAGGCACCCATGTTTCTCAAGTGCCTAATAGACAACCAATGGTTTAAAATGTGCCACAAATTTAGAGATAGGGTCTTGGTCCACAAGTTCCCACTCAACAGCAAGGTTCGATTAGTTAGTATTATGTCCCTTTTCAACCACAATAGGCATAGTATAGTTATATCCCTCTGTCATAACCACAAAATCCTCCAAGTCAAACCTTTATCGCATAACCAAATGTGCAATTTTAAGTACATCCTATTCCATGTATGCATATGTTGGGTTTATTCCCCAACAAAACCAATATACCCAAATAGTTATTTCCATCATACCCTGGTCAAAGTGTCCCACTTCTGACCTCCCAACCATCTAACCAGACCAATATTCTCCCTCAAACCAATGTTCCTTCTAGTTTCCTATCCCAAGAATTGTAAAAAATGAAGGATGTAATTGTTGGCATGCAGGATAGGAAGTAGAATAAAAAGTTCAAATTAGATGATGTGTGTTCCCATCTATTAAACATGGAGTATTTGTAGATACCATTTCCTCTAGGATAAGAACCATCAAAATTTGATAAATATAAAGGGAAATATTACCCTAAATCCCATTTAATCTCATGTCAATCGATGGCATATAGTGACATATACCTTTTGATATTGTTCCCAAGGAGTTTGGCTCGATAAGCCTTGAAGTGGTTTTTAAAGTTGCCCAAAAATTTAGTAATATATTTTGATGATACTTCTAATAAGTTTGTGCAATGCTTTTCATATAATCTCAAGCATGATATTTCATTAGTGGACTTAACGTAAGAAAAGAAAGAGGTTGGGGAGAGTTTTACAAGTTATCTACAATAATGGAGAGCCATTACAAGCCATTTCACCCATATTTTACTAGATAAACAATTAGCTACTATGTTTACTAACAATTTTCACTATGAGATGGCTTATCATCTAGAACTAAAATATGCACATACTTTCAAAGAGATCATTGATAAAGGTTTGTTGATTGAGTGAGAGCTTATCAATAAAGGAGTCATCAAGCTTAATTTACCTAATTAAAATCAAGGTACCAATGAGAGAAATAGCTAACATTAGTATCACATTCAAATGCAAGAATCACAACTGGCACAAGACAATAACCAAGAAAGACTGAAACAATTCAACTACAATAGGAATGTTATGAGAAATGGAGTAACTGAATCCCATCACATCCAAATAGTGAAAACATCATCTGCACCACCTTTTTAACTTAATACTACCCAATAACCTCTCTAACCAATGCCACAAGCACAATAACCAAGATATACACAACAAATACAATAGCCTTTACCATTGCAAACCCCTCCTAGGAGAATCATGCCTACACATCATGTCTTTAGTGACCTAAGAGAGCCTATTGATTCTATATTTTTTCAAGCTTGTTGTCACTAATTTAATTAGTTGGCCTATACCAAACCATTATCCATAAGTCATTCCTTATCTTGATTGGTACCATAAAAATGAATTATGTGACTATCATCAGGTCAATGGGCATAATCTCTGAAGATGTGTCCAAATCAAGCATTTAATTGAGAATAAGGAGATAACATTGGATAATGGTGCTTCCACTTCCAATAAAACTCTTGGGATTTATCAAAACCCATTTCCCTAACATAACAATTAGTAGTAGTAAAATGATCAGCAACAACAACAATGGTCATTGCAATAGCAAAATCAATAGTATCAAAATCAAATGCTGAACTAGTAAAATCAATAAAATTAGTAGTAGAACCCATAATGACAAAATAATGGATAAAAACAAGGTCAAAATGGTAACAACTAACAAACTTACCATGTAGTTGCACATGACTACAATAGGGTTATAGGTCATATGCTAGGGATAGCATTAATACCATCCCCATTAATCATAGACTAAGCACTAATAAGCCTAAATTGTTGTTGAATAACAACATTCAACCAAATTACATGGATAATCCTTCTTTGACCTGGGAGTGCATACAAGGAAACTAGAAAAGTAATACTTCCCCCTTTGGACCTTATATCAACAAATCATCCTTGCCACATGACCACATATGAGTGTATCGATAACTGAGACTTGTCCTTTTTGGTCTTACACCATTCCCAACATTGGTTAGCAATATTGATCCAGTATTCAATTTTGATTATGAAATCGCAACTCAAAGGTCAAAGATTACTATCATAGGTACAAAACCATCTACCACTTTTCTTGTCATCCAACCAACTATTCCACCTTGAAATAAACCATTTACTCCTGACCAAGACAAGAATTTTGATATTGTGGAACAATTGCAAAAGACACCAACATAAATTTCTATTTTATATTTGTTGTGAATGTCAATAATCCACAAGAACATCTTGAATGATTTTTTGACTCAATCCACTATTGCTATTGACATATCCATGGATAAGTTTCAAGCTTTGGTTGGACACCTAGCTCCAACCCAATAAGTCACATTCAACTTGTTGGTTGAATATTTTTTTGATCATCATACTGATAAACAAAATAGGTCTGATCAGCCAAAGTATGAAGATTAGTCATCTAAATGTGTAGGTTTATCACATCAAAAGGGGACTGATCTCTCCTCTCATCAAGGGGAGGTTCCATATATATATATATATATATATATATATATATATATATATAAACATAAAATAATAGTCAAGGGTAGGACAAACCATCCATCTCTCTTTTTTCAGAGATGATGTGTGTGGATCAAAGGAGAAATCAAGGAAAATGACAGAAAGCACTTTTCTTCTTTTAGAAGTACTATTCATCAAGCCACAAGAATACTCCAGGTAGTAACAACAAAATGTAACCAAGGATGTAATAACTAGCAAATTGAGATGCTACACAAAGTCTTCACCTGGATTGCGCAAGAGTAAGATACGAAGGACAATGAGGGCACAAAGTTTCCCCAAGGTCCTTTACATAGAAATGAAAAGAAAACACACTAAAGGAAATTATGAGGGCACAAATTCTCTCCACAGTTGACTCTTCAAGACACCTTCTTGACTGTTGTCACTAATTTTACTTGTTGAATTAAAGGAACGAAAGATATATTGAAGTAAAAGACATAAGAATATTTTCCTCAACAACAAAGATATTATAGCACAAAGTCTAGAAAACCATTTGCTTTCTTATTCCAATAACAAAATATGATAAACAAACTGAGCTCAAAGTCTTAGTAATGCCTTAAAATTTGGGCAGAGTTTCATTCTAATTGTCAAAAAAGAGATCCCTTTTACAATAGAAGAGAGTTCCTTATATAGCCTCTTCAAGGACTCAGGAATAGTAATACATCATGTTACATTGGAATATGATAAGAAGATAGGCCAAAACTTAGGGGCATTTTACCCATTTTACTTTATCAATGTGGGGAAACAAGTCATGCTTATTGAAAGTTTACAACTTTCAATGTCCACCTAGTGATCTGATCTTATCTTCATCATTCCTCCTTTTCTGGTTAATTGAATTGGGTCCTGGATTCAGTTTGTTGTATTGTTCCTTCCCCGCTTTTTACTGGACTTGGCCTTGAAATCTTTGAATTTATTCTGGTCTGTATGTTCAAAGGATCAACGTCTTGTTCACTGTGTTAAATTTGACATTTTTGGGCATGTCATTCCTTTGTCTTCTTTTGGCTTTTCTATTCGGCACTTTTTTGGATTGAACTTTCCCTTTCAGGCCTTAAGAAATGGCCCATTTTGAGTCTAAAAGAGCCCCCCGTAAGGGTATCTACCCTTTGAGCATTCTTTAAATGGCCTTCAGGCTTCTTCAAGCATTGAACCAACTGTTGAACCATTCCATTGAACCATGGCTTTGAACCATTCCATTGAATCAAGGCTTTGAACATCTTGTTGAACTTGCCTTTGAACCATGTGTTTGAACTAATCATTGAACCAAGTTTTGGTTCAATGATTCAAACAAAGCCTTGAACTAATTGACAAATTGTTTGATTGAATTAAAGGATGAACCAAAGCATTGAACTGCTTGGTTGAACCAAGACATTGAACTATTCCTTTGATTACACCCATTGTTGAACCCAAAGCATTGAACCGATTGAACTTGGAACTCGTTGAACTTGTATAAAAGAGCCTGTTTGCAGAGTCCATAGAAACCAAGTTTGTAGTTTTCTCTAATCTTGAAAGAGTCCGTAGATTTTAACCTATAGAAGCCCATTGAACTTGATCTGCTGAGTCCATAAATTTTTGAGAAGCTTGAAAAATGAGGAATTTGAATGCCTAGGACAAATTTTGAAAAGGGAAGAGATAATTTTGGTCTAAAGGACCAACATAGTTCAAATGTTGTCCCAAAAATGAGTGATATTTTTGGGGGAAAACATAACCAAAGTGATATGTCTTCCCTTGGTCCACTCCATAATAACCCATTATACATATAATTTTATATAAATTGGCATAAAGTGAAATGTGTCCTTATAGACAATGGATTAGACCTCAACATAGTGTCTAAAGCTCATCAAGCTTCTTGGGTATACAATGGCAGATTTCTAACCAAAAATGATAACCATCAAAGCCTATGATAATTAGGAAATAAAATCACAAGGCACCATTAGTTTGCTAGTTATCATTGGGATTTTGACACATGATACACTTTTCCATGTATTTTATCTTGAGTTATCATACAATTGCTTCTAGACAAGCTTTAGTTGCATGAGATTCATGCAGTCCCATCAACCCTGAACCAATGTATCATGTTTTCCCACTTAGAGATGGAAGTGAATATTCTAGGAGATTTACACCCATGCAAACACTGAAAAACATCTTGAGGCCAAATTTCAAAGCTATAATTATCAATACAACAAGAATCCAAGTTTCAAGTAGGATAAAAGAAATGATATAATTATTGATACTTCACTAGATAATTGCATAGATCCTAATACATTGGATTCCCTTTCCCATAGGCTACCTCCTAGAGCTTTTAATCATTTCACCATTTCAAATAATGGACCAGGAGAGTATGTGACCCATGATACATTTCATATTGCCAATCTTCCACAAAATCTAAAAACGTTTGGGTGACCTATAGTCACTCCATATATGCATTGGTAATAAAAGAATAAAGATAAGGGACCTATCACATTTATACCAACATCTATCGTAGAACCTAACCCTCTTGAAGGGGATAAATCATGGTTATACAATGACAACCAAGCTATTTGTTATAAAAATGCAAAGTATCCTATTCCCAATAAGATCATGGAGCATCAAAATTATGAAGGAAGAGGCCTCAGATTGAATCAACAAGGAACCATTGAGCCAATTTCCATTACTAAGTATGAAACACCTTATGGACTTGGATTTAAACCACCTAGGGGTGATCCCACATATCTTATTTGAATTCCATCACCAAGGACTAGTAAAAATGATGCCACCATTGAAATAGAGTCTAATCATCACCCCACCTTTGATGACCTAGCTAAACCAATGTATTTGATAACCATGCCATTTGTGCCCTTACCTTGGCCATTCATCACAACCCTTTTCCATTATATTATCCCTAACTAATAGATTAGGACCAATAATAATCTAGTCTATTGATTGATGAGTTCTAAAATGATGAGGCATTTTGTGACTTTTTAGGCCTTAGAGACAATGTTCTATTGGAAGATCACAAATTAGTATTCTCAATCACATTAGATCCTATAGCCTATTTTGAAGAGCGAGTGAACACCCTTAGATAAAAAAAATAAGTAAAACATTGAGGCCCGAAAGTGAAAACCTCTTTGAGGTGATTTTTGACTAGGAAAAAAGTAAAAATAAAGGCTAGTCTAGTGGTGAAACCCTATTTTAGGAACCATTAGATGGGGTTGTTCATTCTTCAACAAATTTAGACCTAGAGATCACTAATGATGAACTTGCCTATGGATTCAATTTCATCTTTGAGCAACAAAAAGTATTTCATCAAATTATTCAAGAATTTTCAAATATTTATGTCACATACCCAAATCTCCTATTAGGTGACTCAGATTCATCATGTCTAGGAGAAGTTAAAGAGAAATAATCCAATAGTTCAAGTCATTGCCTACTATCCTAGAAGATGGTTTGAACCTTATCTATGAAGATATAATAGAGGTTAATATTAGGACTCCATCAGACTTGAAATGGATAAAATTAGGCAAATCCCTCACTAAGGAGGAACATGAAGTCTTTACATCTCTATTGGGGGAATTTGTAGATATCTTTGCATGGACCTATTATGACATGCCAAGTTTAGACCTCACCTTAGTTATACACCACCTTATGGTTAATTCAGATGCTGAACTGATAAAATAAAATCTATGTAAGATGCATCCTTGCATTTCTATATTGGTAAAGAAAGAGTTGGAAAAACTCTTAGAAGCAAGATGTATCAGACCCATTGACTACTCATAATGGATCTCTAATGTAGTACCTATCAGTAAAAATCTATAAGGGATCAAAATCTATACTAATTTTTGAGACATCAACAAAGCTTATCCTAAAGATGATTTTTCATTACCTAATATTGACATGATCATTGACTCCATAGTAGCTTATGAAATGATTTCACTCATGGATGGATTTTTAGGATATAACCAAATCAGAATAGCACTAGAAGACCAACATAAAATAGTGTTCACCACTCCATGAAGAACATTTTGTTATCAGGTAATGCCATTTGGACTTAATAGTGTTGGAGATACATGTCAAAGGTCTATGACTATCATATTCCATGATGTGATGCATGATATTGTTGAAGACTATGTTGATGACATATTAGGAAAATCAAAAATTAGGTTTGACCATCTAATAACGTTGTGTAAGATATTTGAAAGATTATGAGAGTACAAAGTCAAAATCAATCCAAAGAAATGTGTGTTTAGTGTAAATTCAAGCAAATTACCTAGCTTCATCATGTCTCATAGAGGTATTGAAGTTGATACGACTAAAGTCCATGCTATAACTGAGATGCTACCACCAACCAATTTAAAGCAACTTCCTAGTTTATAGGGTAAGATCTAGTTAATCAGATGCTTCATCTCTTAGTCATCAGACAAGTGTCATCCATTTACATACCTTATGAAGAAGGGAGTGGAATTTCACCGGGATGGTCATTGCCAAGCAACTTTTCAACAACTCAAAGAGTATGTTATTAATCTACTTGTTTTATTACCTCCTATATTGGGAAAGTCATGTTTGTTATACCTATCAACTACCAACCATGCTCTAAGGTCACTCTTGGCTTAACATGATGACAATGGAAAAGAGCATGTTATATACTACCTAATCCATACTTTGGTTATATATGAACATAATTATGCACCTATTGAAACAAGCTTATCCGGCCATGGCCTTCATAGCTCATAAACTATGCCATTACATGTTGAATAATAAGACCATGATCATTTCAAAAGTATATCCGCTCAAGTATCTACTATATAAAATATCTTTTCAAGGTACAATATCTAAATGGATCATGATTCTAAGTGAGTTTGACATAAAGTATGTTAATTAGAAGGCAATCAAGGGACAAGTTCTTGTAGATCAATTTGCTGAAGCACCTCTCACAAACACAACACCACTCACATTTCAATTTATTGTTGAATCCATAATGACCGTCATTGACACACTCCTTGAATAGCAGCCCTAGAAACTATATTTTGATGGTTCATTTACTGCACATGGATTGGGGGTAGGCCTATTGTGGGGATCTAATCCCTAAATCATTTAGAATTAGCTTTACTTGTATAAACAACATGGCTGAGTATGAAACACTTATTGAAATAATTTAACAATTAGTTCATTAGAATATATATCATCTCCAAGTTTATGGTGATTCTCAATTAATCATCAATCATGTCATAGATTATTTTTAAACCAAAGATGACAAGCTAGTTCTATATAAATCCATGGTCGACACTCTTAAGCAATAAATTGCCAATATTTAGTTTGAGCACATACCAAGGGCTAGTAAAAAAAACTATAGATTCCATGGATACTATTGGCTCTCTAATTTGATAAATAGATAAAGCTAGAGAGTACCAATTCCTCATCAAGAATTTCTTAGCACTAGCTCATGAACCTTCAACCATTACAATGATTTGTGATATTGTTGGTCCTAATTCTATCTAGTACTCAAACCTTTACAACTACCTTCATGACCAAGTTATGCCACATAACCTATCTTGAAAACAAACCAAAGCCTTCACTCATCATTCCACTTTTTATAATCTACTTGGATCCATCCTTTACCATCAAAGTTTTGATGAAACTCTACTTCATTGTTTAACTTTGGTAGAGTCTACACTAGCGTTAAGAGAAGTTTAGGAAAGAGTATGCAGCACTCATTCTAGGAGGGTAGTCTTATCCAAAAATATCTTATGTATTAGTTATTATTATCCCATAATAGATGTATATGTTTCTACGTATGTTAAAAAGTGTGACAAATCTCAATGGCATGCTAATCTAGTACATGCCCCAACAAAAACTTTGAAACTGATGTTGACACCATGGCCATTTTCTACATTGAGACTTGACCTCATTGGGAAGATTAACCCCACTTCATATGATGGCCATAAATATATCCTTACCACCATCAAGTATTTCACTAAGTGGGTTGAAGCTATACCCCTCACGTGATTGTAAAGCAAATTTCCAAATTTATTTTTAACCATCTCATTTGCCACTATGGTATCCCCTCCGACATTATATCTAATAATGGAGGATCATTCAAGAATAAAGATGTATACCAGCTATGTATTGAATATAACATCACACAACATTTTTCTATAACATATTACCCTCAAGGTAATGATCAAGCTAAGGCATCCAACAAAACCATTGTCAATATTCTCAAAAAGATTGTCAATGATGCCGGTCATGATTGGCACTTGTAGATATTCCCTAACCTTTGAGAATACCATACCAATCATCATACCCCCATAGGAGCCACTCCACACTCACTTGTTTATTGGTAATAAATCCATCCTTCCCATTGAGGTTGAATTGTTTTCACTATTCATCTCTGTCAAGCATGCCTTGGATGATCATGACTATCGAGTAGCTCACCTGTAAGAGCTATACCTACTTGATGAGAAATATACAACTCCACTTATCAATCTTCAAGCATATCAGAACTAAATTAAAGGCTACTATAATTGACATGTTAAGTATAGAACATTTGAACTTGGTAATCTTGTTCTTAAAGAAAACCAAAAGAATACCATGAATGAGAAAAAGCATAAAGGGAAATTCAAACCAAACTGGATATGACCTTTCATCATTACTATAGATTATAGATCAGGATCAGATAGGCTCACCACATTATATGGAGATGAACTTACTGATTCAATGAATATTATTCATCTCAAGCGGTACTATGCTTAAATTCTAAGGTTTACTATTTGTAAGGACCATTTTAGTTATGTTATTTTATCACTATTATTCTATATACAAATGCCATCCTTATATATCCTCTTTACCATATCCACTTTCCACTTCCATTCTATCAACCCATTGTGTTATAAATCCTAGCCTATTTAACCTTAGTTTTTTCCATTTGTTATGTAGTTTTAACATCAAGGTATTTGATTAGTTTCATCAGTTGGTTCAAGTACTTTAGATAGAGATTGTAGTTTAGGATAGTGTGATAGAAGTTTTGATAGTTTCACCCTTCATTTTTTATTCCTTTCTTACCACCAATCTTGCTACTAATTATAACCACCTTTGGGAAAACTAGTACTATTGATCTATGTCATTATGTCCTAGTTATAACCACCTATGGGAAAACTAGGGGCAACATTAAGCCTTGATGTACCAACTTGCCACTTTTTATGTCATACTATACCTTTTTACCAACTATGCCTATTTTTGTTTGAATTGACTGCTACACTAATTAAATTTCTCCACAAAAGGTTAGAAATATAATGACTTGAAGTCTTACTCTAGGACAATGTAGGTAGTGCTCGATACTTGTTGAGGTCAAGTTAGTCACCCTTTCCATCATTTTCTCACCATTTTGTGAGAAACCTAATTTTGAATGCTCTCACCATTTTGTGAGAAACCTAAGTTTGAAGGCTCTCACCATTTTCTGAGTAACCTAAGTTTAAATGCTCTCACCATTTTGTGAGCAACCTTAGTTTCAACACTCTTTCCATTTTGTCAGCTTGAACCATTTACTGAATTATCATTATTGATTGAGTTGAGACACTCAAAAATAATTCCAAAAACATTTTAAAAATCATTATAAAATAACAAAAACATTGACCACTTATTTTCCTTAAGGATTCTGGGAACCCTTACTAAGTTACAATCACTTACCATTTTTCAAGACCATTCCTATTCTTCTATCACATTCATTCTATTTATTTTCATCAGTTATCACATTCTTTCCATTCCCTAGGAGAATTACATTTGGCCTAAAGTTTTTTCAAAATATTACATCTATGGAACTATGTAGGCAACGTCCACTTGCCTAGTGCATATAGAGATATCTCGGCCACCCCCTTCCTTATCTTCTATTTCCCTCATTTTGTTTGTTTGTTTGTTAAAGTTGTTGCCTATTTTCTAGGGGCATTATTTATATGGTTTGTTTTGAGTGTTTATTTATTTGTTTCTTTGTTTGTGTGCCTATTTGTTTTCTTTCAACATGGTTTCCTTGATTTAGTGTATCTGTGCTCATTGGGTGATTCCTTGCCCACACTTATACATAAATCTATCCATATTCATATGTTTACATTGTCATCATGGTTTCTATCATTAGTGCATTGTTTTATATTGAGTATTGGATTATGGGAGTCAGTTTTTATGCATATTTTAGCTAGGTCCTCATGATGTTATACCATGATGCCTACCAACACATGCTATGATAAACCTTAGATTCAAGAATTCTATTCAGCAATAGTGTCATCTCTTCAATATTGGCATCTCGATTCACTCCAAATCATATCCCAAATAGATTAATTAACCATAAAAGAATTTAAACTGTTATTAGTTTCAATGTGCATCTCCCTACTAGTAGGTTTTTTCAATTCATCGTTACCCTCTATGTTAATTTATCATCCTCCTTGACCAAGTTTATCATGTTTACATAATCAAGGTCCAATGATTATAGCCACCTATGGGAAAATCATTGCACACCATCCCACCTGCATTTTTCAATGATTATAACTACCTTTGGGCACATCATTATGCTGTCACAGGGGCATGTTATTGTCTTATTTTTCTATCCTAACTGGGGTAGTTCCATCTTCTCAATGATTATAGCTACCTTTAGACAAATCATTATGTTATCATACCATGTTGCCACTATTGGGGTACAATGTTTATAACCTCCTTTGGGAAAACCATTATGCACCATCCCATTTATATTCTTAATGATTTTGACTAATTTTTTAATATCATTATGTTTTCACCTCATCATCTTTCCTTTCTTTGGTCCCCTCATTTCACTTCTTTCTTTTCGAGGGACCATTTATCGAATTAAATGTGCCAACCATTCCCTTGAGGGGGAATCATATAGTTAGTTTATCATCATTGTAGTTGTAGGCATACATAACCTTTTTATTATTTAAGAATATGTTATTGTGATTATATCTTTCAATGTCTTCCCAAATAGGGGCAAACTATAGACACCTAAATTTGGCCATTGATAACCTTCAATCAGAGTTTTGGCCAATTTCAACCTAAAATGCACAATTTGGCCTAAAAACACTAAAACATGCTAAATGATGTGAAATTGACATATTCAAGTGTTGATTTTGGCTAAAGTATCCCTAAATGAGGTAATGAAATTTATAGGCCAGCTAATTTTGATTAGAGCATTCTAAGTTAAAATGTTAATTTTGCACCTAGGTGGTATGGATTGTTATTTCCTATCAAATATTTCACACAAGACACATGCCTTTATTATTTTTTGTCAGTAGCATCATAAATGGGATAAAAATTTGAACACATCTGACATTTCCTTCCAATTCCAATCCATTTTAATTTTGGACCAATAACAAGGTGTTCTAATCAAATTTGAGTAATTTGTGAACAAAGTGCTTAAACATGATTAAGAGCTAATTAATCCAAATCAAGGCCTAATAAATAATTCCATGGAAACATGTTGAATAATTTTTTTAGAAATGAATATTAAATATCTACATCATCAGGTGACCTCATTTCTTGGGAAGACATCCCTAGGCCATAAATACCACAAATATCAAGATTCATGCACTCCATGCCTCATCAATGCCTTCCATGATGCCCTCCATGCCTCTTAATTACCCCTTCTTCCAATGTCATGATGAGGATAAGTATAAAATTAATTCCAAAAATTGAATTAATCTTCAACCACACATCTCAATCTCAAGATGGATGGTTCAGGTTGATTTTAGGCATCCTAAAAAATCTATAAATAGAGATGACATGAACATTGTTTTGAAGCTATTTTGGTGAAAATTTATAATGCACAAATATATTAAAGAAGCCATTATAATTAGTGTTACCATGCCAAATTTATTTCAAGCCAATCCAACCCAAATCCAAAGGTGTCAAGGAGAGATGGAGGTGTCCAAGCTTCCATTGTCAAGGACTTCATGAGCACAAGCTGAGCATGTCACTACAACAAGCATTCTGGAGCATCCAAGGGAGGTAAAAGAGGGTTTATTTTGAATTTTAGTTTTATGTTTCATTCATGTTTTTAAACTAATCTCTTTGTAGTGTCTAGGCCTAGAGATATTATTCTAGTTAGTGTGTTTATTTCATTTCGTTTTCATTTTGAAACTAACACCATACTAACCATCAGCTTTTGAGTCAAATTCCTAGATTCACAGGATTAAGGAAGAAAAATTATGATATTTGTGATGAGTGATAGATAAGTTTTGAGATAAAAATTTGTTTTTGAATAACAAATGTAGTTTTATGTCTAATAAGGAACAAACATACTTTGACTTTTTAATCTCCTAAGAATATCTGAAGTTGGATCTACAAAAGGTCTTAGATATATTGTATTGGTGGTCACTACTGGTGGAAATTATTTTAGAAATGTACTTTTTTTTGTTTAAAATTTCACTTGTTTCTAACACAAACAATTGGAAGTTTCAAGATATGGGACTTGCGACTTGAAACAACCTCCAGATTTTTAAGAAGTTGGTCTCTTCTTTATATCAAGTGTATACTAGGAAAAGGGATAGGAATTTTAACAGAAACACAAATGCAAGAAAGAAAATCCAACTATGGCGATGCACTTGAATATAATTTGACATTAATCTTGAGCATAGTGAGACTATATATAAGATTCAATTACATTTAAGAGAAAACAAGTGCATGATCAATGTAAATGATGGAAACAATAGAAACAGAGGCTCACAACATAGACTAGTTTTGCAGTGATACAAAAAATATCAATAAAGGCATAGGGTTTAATCTTCTTATTTGAATTCTCTAGTCACATAAGAGGCATAGAAAACATGCACAGTTATATAAACTTTCTAACTCAAGAAAATGGAAGAAAGGAAAATGATATTACTAATCACAGCTCTAGAAAGTCTAAAACTCTTGACAACATAGCCTAGACTACTTTTGCAATGACACAAAAAGTATCAACAAAAGCACAAGATTCAATATTATTATTAATTCTCCAGTCACATAAGAGGCACATAAACATGCACAATTACATAAACTTTCAAACTTAAGAAAATAGAACAAAGAAAAATGATATTCCTAGTCACAGCTCTAAAAAATCTAAACTCTTGACAATAATTCTCTAAAAAAATTCTCTCTGGTATCTGATGATGATTTTTTTACTAGTGATCTCTACACCCTTATTTATAGACTTGGATTCACTCTATATTGTCTACTTTTTCTAAATCTAATGGCCTAACTAAAATCTAACTAAACTGGAAGTGTTTAATAGAAGATATTTCTTAGATTATGAAATGTTGTCTTTTGGCAGTTCATTGGCTGAAACAGATCATAAGACACTCCCTTCTCTTAAATGGAAGATGAAACTTAGCCAATTCCTTGAAAAACTTCTTATTACTTTAAGAGACATCGAAGGATGACACTTGGCATGTTCTACAACACCTATTGAAGACACACGACACTTTCTATGTAGTTTATACTCCTTTTGTGTCTATGATTATGAATGTTCCACCTTTGACACATGTCGCAATCCACTTCCTTGAAACATTAAAAACTTAACAAAAATAAGACCAACAACATTTCTTACCTGAGTAACCTTAAAAGGGGCATAAGGACAGGTGGTGATTTCTGGTTCCCTCAATAAAAGACACGTGGCAATCTCTACTTTACTTAACTGGGGTTATGTGGTGGTATCCGATTCTTTTAGCTACCTTTTTAGAAACCTACATAAGGTGACACGTGGTGGTCTCCACTTTACTCTATTTATATCATAGAAATAATTGGGTCTCATTTCATATTTACATGGACAGCGACACCTGGCGGCATCCGCTTGCTTTAGAAATAAAACTTGAGACCCACCACAGTCTTTGTTATATCGGTGAAGCAAAATGAAGATAATTCATATCTCGACACATGGTGGCTTTCACTCTCTTTAGCTGGGATATGTGATGTCTTCCATCACTTTTAGAAAAGTAGATTGAAACCTTCCACGATTGTCACTTGGTGCTTTTTGCCTGATCTTGATACTTATCGTATTGAAACCTTTCACTTAAAAGAGATGAAATGTGGGTGCTGATATGAAATGTAGATGCCGACACTTGTCACATTCCACTGAGTTGTTATGGGACACATGGCATATTCCATGGCCTTATTAAAATTATGAAAATTGCCTCAGAAAATGACACTTGGTAGCTTCTGCTTGACTTCAACACTTAGATAAAAATGAATCAAAAGGAAACTAGAGCCCGCACTCTATTTCAAAACATCACCATTTCAAACCAAAGTATGTGGGGATAGTGATCTGGATCATGCACTACTGAAAATTAGAATGAAACATAGAGTATTTTTTACTCTATAGTTATTGGTGACCCTAAGGACTTTTAAGCTTGCTCAAAAAGAATCTACAACTCCCGCATGATCTGAAATAGGTAAAAAAATAGTTTTAACTAAAATGTTTCAATAGATTCCATTTATAGGAATCTCTTTAGGTTCACCTTCCATCATTTCTAGCTCAAATGAATTTTGTTGTTTACATGCCCAAATTTTATATGGGCCCGTCCATAATGCTTCAAACTTAGTGTGTTGACCTAGTTTGGTAGCTCTTGCATCCCATTTCAAAACAATTGAGCCTATTTCAAAATGGGGATTTGAAGTCCTTTTATAAAAATAGTCTTTAATAATTTTTTGATGATTTATCAATGAATCATGTGCTACATCCCTCTTTTCATGAACTTCTAGAAGTTCTGTGAGTTTGACCTGCATGGGGCCATTTTCTTCAATTTCAATCTGTTTGATCAGCTGGAGAGCAAGAATATCCAAGCTTAGGGGAATTACAATAGTTTTCCCATATGCCAATTCATATGGGGAAATTTTGATCACCTGTTTACATGTAATTCTATCATCCCACAGTGTTATTTAAGCACTTTATGCCACTCCTTGTGATGATTAGCCCCTATTCTTTTGATGAGTCTAATCAGGGTCTTATTAGTTTATTCTACCAAACCATTACCCTGAGGGTAATAATTAGAAGTTTTTGGATATATTCCATGATTTAAAGCAAAATTAGATACTTTAGACCCTAAAAATGCTTTATCATTATCTAAAATAATGGTGCGAGGAGCCCCAAAATGAGTAGTGATACTCCCTAGAGAATCTAGGATCACATTTTCTATTGCTTCCTTGAGTGGCACTGCCTCAGTCTATTTGATGAAATACTCTGTGCCTGTTAAGATCCATTTTTGACCCATACTAGATACTGGATTTATCATTCCAATGAAGTCAAGACCCCATTGAGCAAAAGGTTCATCCACAACTATAGGACTAAGAGGCATTGTTGCATTTATTCTCATCCCCACATAATATTGACAAGATTGAGATTTTTTAACCAACTAATAACAATCTATAAATAAAGTAGGCCAGAAATAACCTACTTCACTTATATTTATAGTTATGGTCTTTGCAAATAAATGTCCACCTGATACTCCATGATGCATTTCATGTAGTATTTTCTTAGACTCATCCTTTTCTACACATCTTAATAATTTACCATCAAAATTTCTTCTAAAAATAACCTGTTCATTTAAAACAAAATGAACTCCTAGCATCCTATAGTATCTTATATTATTTTGTGGGAGTTCTCTTTCGTAAATCCCATTTTTCATAAAATGAATCCTGCTTGTAACCCAACATTCCTGATCAACTTCTTGTATTCTCAATACAATTTCTTTTTCTGTTCCTAAATTTATCTCTTCAGGTATCATCTTTTCAAGCTCTTGAGACATATATTGGCACAGACCCCTACCTCTAACTAATTTAGTGGGTTTGAATTCTACATCATATTCAAGGATCTTAGTTATCTAGTTTGCTCTTTTTTCAGTAATTTCACCCTCCATGATGTATTCTTTGACACTTGGATGTGCTACAAATATCAAAATTTTACTTCCTGATACTATATGCCTAAACTTTTTGAGAGATTTTACAATAGCATATGATTTTTTTCCCACAAAGTTATATCTGGTTTCATATTCCCTAAGAGTCCTTGAGAAAAAGGCAATTAGATGATCTCCTTCCTATTTATCATCCTTCTATGTTAGGACAGTAACAATATTGAGCTCTCCTCCATATACATACATTACAAAAGGCTTAAAAAAGTCTAGGTTTCTAAGTACTGGAGCTGTTGAGATAGCTTTCTTGACCTCTTCAAAGGCTTGCCTTCCTTTCATAGTCCACTTGAAAATTAGGTCTTTTTTTAGCAAGAGTGTCACTAGTCTTACTAAGCCTACAAAGTTAGATATGAACTGACTGATGAAATTAATCTTTCCCAAGAAAGATTGAATTGATTTCTTATTTACTGGAAGAGGTAAGTTCATTATAGCTGCCACTCTTTTTGGGTCTATGGACACTCCTTCTTTAGATACTATATGTCCCAATAATTTTCCTTGAGGGACAACAAAGATACATTTCTTAGGATTCAAGGATATTCCAAATTCTTGACATTTTTTAAACACAGATTCTAAATGATCAAAATGATTAGCAACATTGTTTGAAAAATAGTAAGATCATCAAGATAAATTAGGATGATTTTATTTATCAGTTCCCCAAATGCTACATCTATATCTCTTTGAAAAGTAGCTCCACCATTTGACAGGCCAAATGGCATTTTATCATATGCAAATGTTCCTCATTTGGTATTAAAAGTAGTCTTGTATTGGTCTTCATTAGCCAACCAAATCTGATTGTATCTTGATAAACCATATAGCAAATAAAACCTCTCAGATCTAGCCACAGTCTACAAAATCTATTCCATGGAGGGCAAGGGATAGTGATCCTTCAAAGATGCTTTTTTTAGATCTCTAAAATCTACACAAAGTCTTATATCACCATTCTTTTTTCTAACTAGTACTAGATTTGATATGCAAGTTAAGTGTTTGATCAAAAAAATTATTTTAGAATCTAAAAGTTTTTGCATCTCATCCACCATTAGAGGCTCAATCCTTGGATTCATTTGCCTCTATTTCTGTCTGACAGGCTTAGATCCTTCAGTCAATTCTATTATGTGCTAAATAATGTCTCTATTATATCCATGAAGGTCTTCATAGCTCCAGGCTATGACTCTATCATATTTTTTTCATAAATCAATTAGCCTTTCCTTTTCTACTTGAGCTGCAAAATTTCCAACTTTTAATTTTTTTCCCTTCACTTCCTCTATTTCAGAATAATCTGCTTTGTTTTCTTGGAACCTTTTCTTCTTCAGGCTTACATCTTCTAGATCAAAAAGGCTCTCTAAAGTGATTAAACCTTTGGGAAGCTTATTATTCTTTAATTGTATAATTTGATCCCCATATGCCTCTCCAATCTTTGGTTACAATTGATTGACAAATTCCCCTGATTGTTGAAAGAATGAGAGTACTTGAAAATCATTCTCAAATACTTACTAATTCTCATCATTATCTGAGATATTTGGCCTTACTATAACCTTTACTAACTCATGTACTAAATATTCATACTTAGTATCATTATTAGTACAATCAAATTGAAAACAGATATCCCTTAAAAAAATTCACCATTTGGAGCAGTAAGACAAATCCCTGCTCTAACACCATTTTTACTTCTAGCCCCATCAAAATTTAAAGTCTAGATTTCTAAATCTTTTTCAAATTCTTGAGTAGTTGGTGTCTCTTCCCTTAAAACATTTGGGATTTCATTGTCTTCATCAAAAATAGCATAAGTGCCTAGACTAGTAGAGTCATAATTTCCATATGGGTCACTTTGCATCATAGCTAACAACTGGTTATTTTCTTTTTCTTGATCATGTTAGTCCATAATGCTTCAAAATTTTCAACAAAACCCCTTTATTCCTTATTTATCATACCATGATCTACCTCTAATTTTGATATTGGTTTATTGGTGTTGTGATCTTCTGAAGTGGTTCAGATAGAATTTTTATCTTTGAACCATATTTAGTTCTTAGAATTAAGTGAGACCAGTCAAGAGACATATATCCTCCTATCTTGGCTATAAAGTCTCTTGATAAACATAGGCCAAATACAAGAGGTATATCTATGACAACTATATCTTGATTTACAATTATATTTAGATAAGTATATAATTGCAATGGTAGTTGTTTAATTCTCCCTATTATTTGCACTGATTTGCCATTTAACTACATAACTCCTTTAGTGAGTGGCTCATATTTTATCTTTAAATCATCTATTATTTTCTTTGGTATTACTATAGTACTAGCCTCTAAATCTATCATTGCATTGTGCAGTAGTTTCTTATCAACTATCAAAGTTAAATAGAAGGGATCCGGTTTGGATTTGCTTACCTCTGCTGCATTGTTCACTAAGGCTGTTATTTGCAGATGCACTGTGTCTTTGAGCTTTCTTTTATCAGTAGGTTCTTCTTTGATACTAATACATTTGGGCATTGCTTGGCCTTGAAGAGCTTCTTGTAAAAATTTCCTCTATTAAGGAATAATTAATATGTCCCAAATTGGTACTTGTGTTGGAGTCATCTTTAGTTGATCAACCACATTCATTGATCCCAAAGTTTGAATTCTTGGAAGATTAGGATACCTTGTCTTTTCTTGAACTTGTCTAGGAACTTCTTGATTCTACACTGGCTGAAGCATTTCTTGTCTAATAGCTATTTTTTGATGATATTGAAATGAAGGATTCTCCATAACTTCATTATTTATAACTTCAGGCTGTTCCATCATTCTTCTCTTTGATCTAGTATAGTAATCTATTTGCACCACTAGTTCCTTGAAAGTAGAAACTTCATTCAAGAATATCGATTCTTCCTCTTCAACCCATGAGAACAAAGCATATTCTGGAGCTATTTCTTCCTCTTTTTGTAAAGACATCCCTTATAGCTGAGCCATTAGGACTGAATTTTTCATACAAGAAGACTGGTAGGCTTGATTTTCACTGGAACTTACAAACTGACCATCCATTCTTCTTTGCTCTGCCACCTTTTATTATAGATTCCCCATAGGACAATCTATAGGTGTATGAGCATCATTGTAAGGGAAACACTAGGAATTAGTGTTATCTACATAATTATTTTTCCATGGAACGATTTCCCTATTTGAATTGGGAGGAATAGTCTGTGAGGGTGTAGGGACTGCAACTAATTGGTTTGCTGGCTGAGGGTTATTTTGCCTTAAAGGACCCTGGTATTGGTTTGGCTGAGATAAAAATATATTTCCATGATAGCCCTAGTATTGAGGTTTAGCATAAGTATTCTGCTATCTTTTTATATTAATTAGCTCATTAAAAAATGTCCTCAAGATATTCTTGATATCATCTAGCTCAGATGATTGGGTAGGGACAATTTCTTTAGCAGGTGGTTGAGGATATGTGTATATAGACACAGTTGGGGTTATGGATTTAGGGGAAATTTTTGGGAACATAGGTATGGGAGGCTTTGGGGGCAACTTTCTAGCATCTATTAAATTATTCTCAGCTTTGACTGCATAGTCATAAGCCTCTGGCAAAGTGTGGCCTCCAAGTGACTAAATCATAATAGATATATCTGAATTAAAAGCCTTAATATAAAACACTATATCCATACCTAATATTGGTCTAGCTATAGCAGGGATTCTTTCCCAAGTCTTTTGAAATCTAGAATTGAAATTAGTCATTGCTTCTTGT
Organism: Torreya grandis; assembly: GCA_037957365.1. Taxonomy (NCBI): domain Eukaryota; kingdom Viridiplantae; phylum Streptophyta; class Pinopsida; order Cupressales; family Taxaceae; genus Torreya; species Torreya grandis. Next base: position 659,609 of record JARHVA010005923.1, read on the forward strand.
GGTGCCCTTTGGATGGTAATCAATTGTTGTAACAAAGAAGACTTATCACCCTTCTCTTCAAATCTTTCAAAGAAAAGATCTCTAAGTTGATCACATGTAGATATGGTATTTGGGGTCAAATACTGATACCATTATAGAGCCTTCCCTTTAATAGAAGCTACTAATAATCTTATAGCCACATTTTACTATGTGATAACATGTATAACACAGACATTTGATACATCCTGTAGATGTTCTTCAAGTGTTTTAAATTTCTTGCCTACTAAATTTGGGAAGAGCTTTTAGGGCATTCACTGGGATAGGGTCCCAAGTGGCTGGTGGTATTGGGAGAATCAAGGACTACCAGTGTTCCAACTTTCATAATTTCTTGGGGGTATAGGGGCTCCCATATTTGCTCTTGGTATTGCTATAAACTGGTTGACTTTTCTTCTTGGACTAGTTACCAAAGGTGGAAAAAGAATACCTAGATTTATAACAAATTGTGATCTAGTTACTAGTCCATAGCTCTGACTCCTTTTAGCTCTCTGATTCATATGATCTTGAAAGAAACTTCAAGATTTGTCCCACCAGGCATGCCAACAACTATTGATGTTTAAAATTGTGCTTGTTTCAAACACCAACAATGGGAAGTTTCAAGATGTGGTACTTGTGACTTGAAACAACCTCCAAATTTTTAAGAAGATGGTCTCTTCTTTATATAAAGTATATATTGGGAAAAAGGATAGGAGTTTTAACAGAAACACAAATTCAAGAAAGAAAATCTAACTATGGCGATGCGTCTAAATGTAATTCAACCTTAATCTTGAGCACAGTGAGACTATATGTAAGATTCAATTACATTTAAGATAAAACAAGTGCATGATCAATGTAAAATATGGAAATAATAAAAATAGAGGCTCACAACATAGACTGCTTTTGCAGTGATACAAAAAATATCAACAAAGGCACAGGATTCAATCTTCTTATTTGAATTCTCTAGTCACATAAGAGGCACCGAAAACATGCACAGTTATATAAGCTTTCCAACTCAAGAAAATGGAACAAAGTCAACTGATATTACTAATCACAACTCTATAAAGTCTAAAAATCTTGACAACATAGCCTAGACTACTTTTGTAATGACACAAAAAGTATCAACAAAGGCACATGATTCAATCTTCTTATTAATTCTCCAGTCACATAAGAGGCACAAAAACACACACAGTTACATAAAATTTCCAACTTAATAAAATAGAACAAAGGCAAATGATATTCCTAGTCCCAACTCTAGAAAATCTAAACTCTTGACAATAATTCCCTCAGAAAATTCTCTCTAGGATCTGATGATGATTTTTTTACTAGTGATCTCTGCACCCTTATTTATAGCCTTGGATTCACTTTAGATTGTCTGCTTTTCTCAATCTAATGGCTCAACTAAAATATAACGAAATTGGAAGTGTTTAATAGAAGATATTTCTTAGATTTTGGAACACTTTATCTTCTGGTAGTTCATTGGCTGAAACATATCGTAGGATGCTCCCTTCTCTTAAATGAAAGATTACACTTAGCCAATTCCTTGAAAACCTTTTTATTAATTTAGGAGACATTGGAGGATGACACTTGTCATGTTTCACAACACCTACTGAAGACACGCGTCACTTTTTATGTAATTTATACTCCTTTTGTGTCTTTGCTTATGAGTGTTCTGTGTTTGACACCTGTCACAATCTGCTTCCTCAAAACTTTAACAACCTAAAAAAAATAAGACCCAAAGCATTTCTTACCTGAGTAACCTTAAAAGGGGCATAGGGATAGGTGGCAATTTTTGCTTCCCTCAATAAAAGACATGTGGCAATCTCTGCTTTACTTAACTGGGGTTATGTGGTGGTCTCTGCTTCTTTTAGCTACCTTTTTAGAAAACTTCGGAAGGTGACACATGGTGGTCTCCACTTTACTCTATTTATATCATAGAAAAAATTAGGTCTCATTTCATATTTACATAGACAGTGACACCTGGTGGCTTCTGCTTGCTTTAGAAATAAAAATTGAGACCTACCATAGTCTTTGCTATATCAATGGAGCAAAATGAAGATAATTTAGATCTCGACACATGGTGGCTTCCGCTCTCTTTAGCTGGGATACATGATGTCTTCCATCACTTTTAGAAAAGCAAATTGAAACCTTTCACAATTTCCATTTGGCACTTTCTGCCTAATCCGGATACTTAGCTTGTTGAAACCTTTCACTGAAAAGAGATGAAACATGGGTGCCAATATGAAATGTGGATGCCGACACTTTTTGCATTCCGCTAAGTTGCTATAGGACACGTGGCATGTTCTACGGCCTTATTGAAATTATGAAAAGTGCTTCAGAATGTGACACTTGGTAACTTGCGCTTGACTTCAACACTTAGAGAAAAATGAATCAAAAGGAAAATAGAGCCCGTGCTCTGTTTCAAAACATTACCATCTTGAACCAAAGTATGTGGGGACAATGATCTAGATCATGCAATATTGAAAATTAGAATGAAACGTAGAGTATTTTTTACTCTATAGTTTTAATGGATTGATAGGATTTTATAGTAATTTAATTATAGATTTGTCATATCCTAGGTTTTGATACTTATTCAGTTGTTATTACTTGAAATTATGATGGCATATTACATATGTTGATGGTTGGCACATTTGCTAGTTACATTAGTTATTTATTTACTGATATGACTATAATGATTTTGTTAGATTATCTATATAATTATCATGTTCTAATTCATTTCATTTGTTTGGATAATTGACATGGATATTATTCTTTAACTCATTTCATTTTATAATTTACATATTTATTATGTTTTGTTCATTTTAGAAGTTATATGGCTATTTAAATGTGATGATTATAATTATACAGATATTACTAATGCCATATTATATGATTGTGTGGAACTATGTAATGAGCTGGGCTTGATGGTGGGTTGTGATATCCAGGGCATAAGGGTTTATGATTATTCAGATGAGACTTTGATAGTTAGATTAGGAGACATTTTAATATTTCAAATCCTACTAGTCCACTAGTTTTCTATTATTTTATGACTGAGTCATTTTTCCTTATTATATTCATTATCTTTTTATCATCTTTGATTTTTGGTTTGTTATTTATATTTTTTGAATATTGTGTTTAATTTTTTGAGTTTTGGATCTCACATGGTGTAGAGTTTGTGTTCTGTATTATAACATCAGACAATATTATTTAATGTTTGTGTAACTTTGCATTACTTCATGATTGCATTTAATTATTGTTTTTCATTTTTACTTTGATGATAATTTCTGTTAAATCATCTTCAATTTTGTTTAAGACTTGTCTTTCACTGCATATTAGAAATGTCTTGAATAATTTATTATAATGTTTAAATCCTTGACTATGCCTTGAGCTTTGATGTTTGTGAGAAGTGGGCATAGTCCATAAACTCCATTTCATGGACCATCATTTGATTAATTTGATGAATCTATACCTAGGCCATCAAATTGTGTGAGTAGTCTTTAGTATAATTGACATGGGGTTCAAATTAAGTCATCATCCAATATCTTTGTTATCATGTGTTTTCTATTGTCAACACGGAAATAATGTTGTTTTTATTTTTGACTTACCCAACTCATTTTGAAACCATATAGGATAATTTTATTATTGTGAATTGTTTTTCATAGACAACTTTTGGGGTTTCATCTTGTAGGTAGAATCTTGAGGATGTTGGGAATTTGTTAAGTTTACATTTTTACTAAAAATAAATATATAATGTGTGAACATAATGCTCACATTGTTCAACCCATGACATGAGTCTTTTTTATCTTTATTTTAGCCTTCAATGGTGTGGTGGGTTTTATACCTTGTTCATTTTCCACTGAAAATGGGAATGTAAGAGAAACAAGTAAGTATTGGCTAAAATTCAACCCCACTGCAAATTATATTTCTAGTTTTCAAGTAAGTAAAATTTATGTTTAATTATTACTTATTTAACCTTGTGAATATTATTGGTAATACATATAATAATGATATAAATTATTGAAAAAAGGTTTAGTGACCCTTGTGTCACTATTTATATAGGAGTTTTTGTGAATATCAGGTTATGCCTTAGATTTGCTTAGTTTTATTAATATGTTCCTTATTTTTTTTGAATTGTTTTTACTTTGAGCCCTTAACCTCCTTTTAGGGTTAAGTAGAGTATGATTTTTTCCAAATTTATTATAATTAATTTATTATAAGCTCTTAATGTTTGTTTTGGGCTATGCCATTTGAGATATTTTTTTTGAGTGCCTAATTTATACTATTTTATTTTTAAAAAATTGCGACCATGTTCAGTTTATTTATTTGATTCATACTCTACTCATTTTAGTTGTGTTATTTTTAGTTATGTTAATCAAACCTTATTTTTGACCCAATTGAGTTTTGTGCTTGCTCGATTCATATTTGGATCTTCGTGTGAATAATTTGTGTTGAGACCATGTTTTTTATATTTGAGTTGGCATTAGAATTTTTAATTATCCTTCATAACCCTTTACATCACCTTGTTGGCTAGTTTCACCATCAAGTTGATGGATGGGGTGGTTAGGGTCACCAATGAAGGGATCATAGGTCTAGAAGGCTGGGCTTACCATTGAATATATTTACTTATTTATGTTGTGTCATGATTGTTTTTTGTATACTTAGATCATGGTAATGTTGTTAGAAATAGGCTTACTTTAGGGGTCATGAAAGGAATCATTTTGTCAATGTGGTCTTATCATCTTATGTATTTTGTACTTATTGTGTTTATTTAATGCCTATATACTTATAAGAATTCAATAAACATAATGAGTACAAAATACATAAGATAAGAAGATGATAAAAACACATCTACAACATGATTCCTTCCATAACCCCTAAAGTGGGCTTGTTTCAAATAACATTACCATGATCTAAATATACCATAAAAAACTAAGTCACAATAGAAAGATGTAAACATATATTTATATGAAGTATATTTTTTAATATCCTAAAATTTTTTGAGTTGCACCTAGATTTTTGGTTCACTCTTGAACTTCAATGAAATCAGATTTTGAATATGAAATCAAACATTTAATTTTCAAACCATTTCTTTTGATAACCAATTATACACATTACTATTAATTCATATATCTAGTAAACAATAAGAGTTTTCATTTTTGGTTGAGTTTATGTTTAGCTATCTATGTGAAAAAATATAGTTTTCTCTAATATTTAAATGTCATTTATTACAGTTACTATTTTTACTCAAATCATCTATATGACCTACATATGTTTGATGAAGTCATCTAATTTCTAAATTAATTTAAAGTGAACCTGATATTAAAATGGTTAGCAATAAGTGTTTTATTTAATTATAAAGGAAGTGTTGAATTATTATTGGACTCATTTGATGATATTTGATCAAGTTAAAAATAAAGAGAATAGAATGCAATCTTTCTTTTCAATTATTGTGGATTTTGAAACTTGGCATTTACCGAGGTTGGCAATTTGAATATTTAATGTTTACTTGAGATGAATATTTGTATTTTTTTATTATTTTTGAATGATAAATCATACATATGTATGTAAGGTAGGATTTTTATGAAACTTGATTCGTTATACTTAGCTATACTAAGTTGCATTAATAACATGGTGTTGTTATTTAGGGATTAGATGAACTATGTGTGTTGACAACATATTATTATAGTCTTCAAAATATTATTCATTTTTCATGTTTAATTTATGTAATAAATTGTATATTTATTTAAATATAACATAGGGAATGTTATTGAATCAAGTATGGCATTGAGTCTTAATGAAAATGATTCTGAGTTATGAAATGATTTTGAACCTAACCCTGTAGTAAAGAAAAGGAAATAATAAATAGTATTTGTGATTATATTTTGAATAAATTTAAATATTAAGTTAAGGAAAAATGATTGATGAAGTTTTATGGCATACATAGTTTTATTTAATATGAGATTATCATTGTTGGTGGATAAAATGTAATTGACTATTTTCAACACCAAGATGATAACTTATAGATTTGCTTAAAGCATTATCGTTAATAAAAATTACATTATTTATATTATTTTAAGGTTCTATGATAATCTCCTTGTATTTTTAGATGTGTTTCATTTGAATTTAATTTTATAATAATTATAGCTAGTTGAATTTCTAAAATTAATTAATATTTGATACTAGCTTTGATGGAACATTCAACTGAAAACAAAGTTTCAATTCAATGTTAATATTTTTCACTATAATGAAAGCTCTTGTGAGTTATTACTATACAAAAATCCATCAAACTAGTTATGGTTTGTACAACCATTGACTTTAGGACAAACGTATAAGAGATAAAAAAATATTTATCTCATGCTAGAAGTAAATTCAATAACATGTTAATTATTTACATGAAACACCTTATTGAGAATTAAGTTACAAGGAATTTTAAGGTATTATATGCATTATGGATTTACTCATTAGTGTGATTTGAAACTAGGTGTCGTGAACAAAAGATTGAGGGTAGTTACTAGAACCTCAACAGCTAGCATTAATAAATATTGAAACTAAGTTTCATAAATCACATTATAAATTTTTGAATATTAATGGTTATGATTTGTTAACCAATCTTCTAACCATGAAATTCAAAAAATTATTGGTGTGAAAATCAATGATTTATGGCCTATAAATAGAACAAGGTTGTAAGTTATGGTTGTAATGAAGGTAAGGTTTATCTTGTTTATTAAAAATGTTATTTTATAAAAATAAATTTGGATTACTTAGAAGTAATTTGAATGACTACTCTTTGAATTGAGACACTTGAACTTGCATTAATCAAAATCTATTTGATGTGTTCGATTGTCCTAATAAGTTTCATTATGTGAGTCATACTGCACTTGTTGTTAAGTCTCAATCTTATGGTTATATTTTTGATGGTGTATCTCCAAATTAATAGATGCCAAGGGGATAAGAACATTATGTTTTTGATATTAATGTCTAGATTATGTGTTTTCATATTTAAATTATACATGATCCTTGCCAATGAAACAAAATGGTCACTTAGGGCACATAACTAAGGCTAGGGATCCTCAAATGGTTTTATTAGGAAGATGATTTCCATGATAAATATCATGGAGTTTATGAGTTTTTGATCACACACTTATACACCCCAATATCCATATTTAATTTATAATGAAATACTTCCTTATAGTATCTTTGAAAGGCAATTTAACCCTAGATAAGTGCCAAAAATCTATCTTATTCCTATTATCTATTTAGAGATGTTATAATTCATGTCCAAATTACAAACTACCTTGTGTCATTAGTTATTAGAGTGTGTTATTGTACTTTGTTTTATGATTTATAAAAAAAATTGAATGTTACAAAATATATTGGGATACACACAACTATAATAGAGGTAATGCATAAATATAAAAAGAATTTTGTCTAGATGGTGGATGTAGATCCTATTTTTTATTAGTTTAAAAATAAAATAACTAAGCATCTAGTGTTTGCATTACCATATTTATGTAAAATATTTCAAGTAGATTGTGATTCTAGTATAATAATAGTAGGTGAAGTACTAAGTCAAGAAATAAAAGTTATCACATATTTTAGTTAGAAGTTAAATGATGCAAAAAATAAGTATTCAATATATGATTAGGAGTTCTATGTAATTTTTAAAGTACTAAATAAGTGGATGCAGTATCTATTCCCTGAAGATCTTATTTTCTATAAATATCATCATTAATTACATTTCATAAATAATTATGTTAAATTTAATAAAATACATATGAATTGGGTTTGATTTCTACAAATAGATCCATTCATTTTATTTGAAACACATGTGATGAAATTTAAATAGAGTTGTAGATGCATTGAGCATATAATTTATATTACTAAATGAATTATTATAATTCATAAGATTTGATCTTATGAAAGAAAATATGTAAATTATGATGATTTTTAAGAAGAATGTGCAAAACCAATGAATGGTAAGAGGACATCATGGTTATATTATTTTGTTTGAGAATGTTTTTAGATAAAAAGATGAAACTTTTATATACTTAAAGGTTCATTAGGTAGAATCATATGGGATGTTTTTAAGTTAATTTTAATTAAGATAATCCATCATTAAAAGTAGAGTAAAAGTGTTTTGTGTTGTGGTTGGGAAAAAATATGCATAACTATTTTTAGGAGCATACATGTTTCTAACTAAAAAAATGAATAAGATATAATGTAAGGATGTGTAGGTCAATTCCTATTTTATAAATACTATAGGACGATATAAGTATGGATTTTGTTTTGTAATTTACTATAAAACAAAGAGGGAATGTATCAATATTAGTTTTAGTTGATATATATTAAAATATAGCACATTTTATAGATGTAATAAAAATAATAATTCAAATAATATTTCTAACTTATTTTTCAAGGAAATTATGAGGCTACATGGTCTTCTATGGTGCATGGTTTAAGATAAAAATGTGAAATTTGTGTGAAATTTCTATAGGATGTTTTGGAATAATATGAACTCAATGTGTAGTTTAATTCAACATATCATCCTCAAACCAAAGGACAAATAAAGATAGTTAAAAAGAGATTGAAAAATACTTTGGAATGTTTGATTAAAGCCAAGATATGTAAATGTGATAAGATTCTTGTGAAAGATGAGTTAGCACATTAAAATTAAATTAATAGGAGTATACGAAATATATTATTTCATATTGTATATGTGTCAAATCCAAAAGGTTTTGAGGATTTACATGAGATCATAATTAAGTAAAGAAAAAGTGAAGATGCAAAGGATTTTTTAAAATAAGAAAGTGCATGAATAATTAGATAATATTATAGCATATTATAAACAACAAGAAAATTTAAATAGAAATGAAATAAATATCAGGTGGAACATCTAGTATTAGAACACTTGAGGAAAGATATACTTCCAAGAGGAAAATATAATAAGTTAAAGTGGAAGAAGATTTGATAAATCATAATTTTTGCTTAAGTTTTCAAAAATACATTTGAGATCGAGATATCTGAAGGAATTGAAACTACATATATTTTTAATGTGGAATATTTCTATTTTGATAATGAAATATATGATAGTGGGAGTGTAGATTTGGAATATGATTTTTATTGTAGATAAATAAATTAGAAAGAGGAGATGCCCAAAAAAAAGTGTTAGGAGGTGTAAAATGTGGTTGACATAATAATAAAAAATAAAACATGTGATACCAAACTAAAATAATATATGTCCAAGTGTAAGTGTCATGGCATTTAATATGGGACATGAACCAGTGCATTAGTAACTATAGAGTATGGACTATCATCAATAGAAGGCACATGAAAAATAGCTCATTTTTATCTATGTATCAAAAAAACATGTAATTTAAAACTTTCTCAAAATATAAGCAATCTCTAAGTTTCTCAAGTCTTTAGCCATGTGCAATTTTTTATGTGTTCCATTGCATGAAAATTATTAATAATATATTATGTATACTCTGATGGTATGCATGGTTTCAATAAACTTTAAATTTATTTAAAACATTTTCATAATTTCATTTTGAAAGTCTTTATCTATTTTCATGTAGGGAATTCAAACATGAAGTCTTATGATGTCTAGTGAAAAAAACACAATATTTGATTTAGGATGTTGGTGTATAATAGTTTCAAAATGAAGATATTTTCACAAGGAGTCTTCCATGCATAATTTGGATATGAAGTGTTATGACTTAATAAATCAAGTTTGAGATGTCCACATGACTTGTATTATTTGAAACTTTATTTAGGAATGTATGTTATTCCATTGTGTTATGGAGAAATACCCATTACATTTCCTAACTCTTTACATTTCATTCCTTTAATCATGTAACATGGTTGTGGATTCATTAAATATAATTTTTTGATATGCTTCAATGTTATGCCTTATGTTGTGATGTGTTAGGGTGCATTGTAATTATAAAGAGCATCTAATGATTGTGGGACATAGTGATATGTTATAAATATATAATGATGTCAATGGACTGCTAAGAATTAATGTAAGTAGGGGGTATTTTGTCAGCAAAAAATCATGCCCCTATTTTAGAGAAACAAGCTTAATGATATATATTATAATGAAAATATGAGGTTATATTATAAAGCATCTCATTTGATATCTTTATGTTATAATTATTATGTGAATGTTGAAATTCCATGTCATCAAAATCAAATAAATATTTTTTTTCTAATTATTTACATATTTTCTTGTGTTTTAATGAATACATGATATAAGGCATGTCTTAGTCAGGACCAATAACTGCAATAACATGTCATCTTCTTCTAACTTTTACTTCATTTATTTGATTTTCTAAACTACAGTCATGTGATTTATACAAAATTATAATCTTCAAATTTTTATATTTACTTTCCAAACCCCAATTATTTTTTACACTCACTTTCTCTATCCCATAAGACACTATAATTTTATTTGATGTATATCCCAAAAAAAAATGTAAAAACATCTTATCAAAAGAATTTCATATTGAATTTTGTAAATATGTTCATTTACATGTATAGAGAAATAATTAACATTTAGAAATATATTAACTATATTGACATGGAAACTTTTATCCTTGAAAAAAATACAAATTTTACTATAACTAGATATAGGATTAACAACATAAAATTATCCTAATACATTTTCAATATCCATAAAGATCTAAGAACTCCAATATTAAATAGGAAAATAATATAATATAATCCATACATATCTAATCATATTGTCACATACCATATATTGAAATAATTGCTTCCAACTCTTAACCTCTATATTTTTTTCCCTTAATAGTACATTCTTTTATTTTAGTATATTCTCTTTTTTCATTTTTATCCTCAAAGCCAATCATGAAATATCCCTTACAAATGTAATGAAAATATTTTAGACATTCCCCTTTCCAAATATTCTCCACCTAATATTTCAAAGGTTTTCAATGATAATTTTAGCAATAAATATTCAAATATGGCTCTATCTTATTTAGTTTTTAACTGGAAATTGGATATTTCTTTCATGTTGGCCTCTACAAAACTTTGACACAATATCATATTTATATTGGAATTACTTAAAAAATAAATTACATAATTATAATAGATCACAATATGAATGAAATAAATCAAGTAATATGAATAAAAGATGAACTACTTCAAGGGTGAAGCCTCTAAAACTATACAGTAACAAAATAATTCATAATATGATGATCAAATACTAACCACTACATCCTTGATATACCTTAATCATGTAATGAACAGACCCTAGGATGACCCTCTTAATAATATGAAACTATATAAATGATTATATGAATTAATTGAGGGTTATTCTAGCCATAATTTGAGCACATATATCCCAATACATGTTATAGGTTAAGGACATATCATGCCCACCCCATTCAAACCAAAATTATCACCAAGTTTGACAAGATCTAGATGCTACTAAAAAATTTCCTTTTTTCTCATGTTGTATATTCACTGTATAGGTTTTTCCACCTGATCATATACTAAATAATTACCCTCATCCTCAAAGTATTAGTGTTCATCTGAATAATTTATTCAAGTTGAAAAATGAATCTTCCCTCCTAATCAATCTCTAATAACTCTATCTTAGTTGAAATATTATGTCTATTATCTTATTTATGTAGGAAACATGGGAGAATGGGTGCATTTTCATGAATTTAGGTAATTCTAGTTTGTATATTATACTATGAATCTTATACAACACTTTGGGTGAAATATTGTTATCCTTCTATTTTACATGGAGATTTTATTATATTATTATAGTCACACAAGACTCTAATATCCAACATTAAATTATCTTTCAGTATGGTGTTAATTATCTAGATACTTCTTGAATTTATACACCATTATGAGTTGTATCTAAGACTAAAAAATATCTCCACTTAGTACTGAATGTGTTCTTCAACTATTCAGACCTCTAGTTGTTCCCTCAAGAATGAGATAATATATGTTATATTGTCATCATTATTCATCTACTCAAACCTTTGGTTATTACCTCAAGAAGTCTTATATCACTATTTTATGAGGGGTAGTCATTGAAATTATCTGTCTTGTTTATCCAAATGAATTTTAAAAAAATAACCCACTAAGCACTTATTTACCACCTCAATCTTACATTAAAATTAGGGATGGTATGATGAGTTATGACCTAGTTATGTACCCAACATGAGAATAAATCAATCATAAAGTTAAAAGTAAATATAGCGTCACGATAACTTATTATAATATTTATTATCCCATGTAACTTTTGAATGGTACCTGTTGGTTGAATATTTTGTCTATTAGCGTACTAGTAAACAAAATAGGTCTTATTAGCCAAAGCAAGAAGATTAGTCATCCTAATGTGTAAGTTTATCACATTAGAAGGAGACTTCTCTCTCCTCTCATCAAGGGGAGGTTCCCTATGGGTATGTTATATATTTGTATAAATAGAAAATAATACTCAAGGATAGGACTAGACATCCATCTCTCTTTCTTTAGAGATGATGTATGCAAAAAAAAGGAAAAACTCAAGGGAATGATAAACAGCTCTCCTTTTCTTTCAAGAAAAACTATTCAGCCAGCGACAAGAATAGTCTTGGAAATTAAAGTAGAATGTAGCTGGGAGTATGGTAACCAGCAAATCAAAATAGAACACAAAGTCTCTTTCTGAAATGCTCAAGAGTAATATACGAAGGGAAATGAAAGCTCAAAGTCCTTTACACAACAATGAAAAAACAAACACACTAAAGGCAGCTATAGGGGCACAAAGTCTCTCCATAATTGATTCTTCAGGACACCTTCCTAACTAATTTACTAATCCTACTTATTAAATTAATGAAATAGAAAAGATATCACAGCACAAAGTCTAAAAAAGTCCCTTGTTTTCATTAACAAAATATGATCAACAAACTAAGCACAAAGTCTCAATGATGCCTCTCAATTTTGGTAGAGTTTCATTCAGATTGTCGAAAAGAATATCCTTTTACAATGAAAGAAAGTCCCTTATATAGCCACTTGAAGAAGGACTCGAGAACAGTAATACATCATGATGCATTGGGAAATGTTAAGAAGACAAGATGGAACTTTGGGGCATTTTACCCATTTGATCTTCTCAATGTAGATAAACAAGTCATGCAATTGAAAGATTACAACTTTCAATGTCCAACTGGTGATCTCATCTTGTCTTCATCATTCCTCCTTTCTAGATTAATTGAATCAGGTCGTCGATTAATTCATTGTTCTGCCTTTTCCTCACTTTCAAATGGTTTTTGTCTTGAATTTTGGAAATGCATTTAGGTCTATAAATCAAAGGCTATTTCACTATCTTTAAACTTGATGTTTACATGCCCGTCAATATGTTTCCAATGGCTATTTGGCTATGCTAAATTTGACGTCTTTGTGGGCGTCACATTCATCTCTTCTTTTGGCTTTTGGATTTTTGTTTAACACTTTTTTGAATTGGACATATCCTTTTGGGCCTTGAGAAATCATCCTTGTCGAGTCAAAAAACACCTTTACTTTGGCTGCCGAGAGTCCCCCATAAGGGCATTTGCCCTTTAGGGTCTTTCGGTAGCCTTTTGTTTTAGCAGTCCCTTTTGTTTTGGCAGTTGTCGCGAGCAAATGTTTCCCTGGGCTTTATTCTCATGAACAAATCCCCAGGGAAAAATCTTGGGTGTTTGAGTTGAAAGATCCCCGTGGGTAATTCCATGGACATTTTTCTCGCAAAAAATTCTTGTGAAAAAAAAGTCTAGGTAAAATTCCCACAGACAAAAAGTCTAGGTAAAATTTGTTTCACCAAGTATTTGAACAAGTCTTTGGGTTTTGCCTTAAACAAATCTAAAAAAATTACCTTTCAGCTTACTTAAAAGAAATAATATTCTAAAAAGGTGCTTTTCTTGATTAAGTGCCCTTCGCAAGGGCACTTGTCCTTTGAAAAGTCTTCTTTTGGCATTGAACTACCCCTTTAAACTTGGCATTGAGCCATTAGTTGAATCAGTTCAAAGGTTCAATGAAGCGTGTCAAGTCCCTTTGAACTAAAAACCAATGAACCATTGGATGAACTTTGACATTGAACGTAGACGTTAAACCAAGGCTTTGAACCAAAATGGTTCAAGCCAATGGTTTAAGCCAATGGTTCAATGAATGAAACAAGCCAATAAACTAAGAATTTGAACCAAACATTTGAACTTGCCTTTGAACCAACAATTGAACCATTTGATTGAACCTATCTATTGAACTGGTTCAATGGTTCAACGAAGCATGCCAAGCCCCTTTGAAACAAAGCAGATGAACCATCTAATAAGCCAAATGGTTGAACCAAGTGAATGAACCTACTGTTGAACCTTTCTATTGAACCAAAGCTTTGAACCTTTTCATTGAACCAAGACGTTGAACCAAAATTTGGTTCAATGATTCAAACAAAGCCTTGAACCGACTAATGAACCATCTGATTGAACTAAAGAATGAATCAAAGCATTGAAATTGAGTGGATGAACCAAATGTTGAAACAAAGCATGGAACTACTTGATTGAACCGAGCCATTGAACTATTCACATTGAACTTGCCATTGAACCTTGAACCCATTGAACCTTTGAACTAAAGTGGTTCAATGGTTTAATGGTTCAAGCCACCTTGATTTGGTTCAATGTTTTGTAGCTGATGAAACATTTAAAGTGATTGAACTTTGAACCTTGATAAAGCACTTAACTCTTACCAAAGACATTGAAATTGCTGTTGGTGTTTGTCGATGGAGATTTTTATTTGAACCAAGGCATTAAAACAATCCCAAAAAATGACTAAGTGTTTGAAAATTGATTCCTTTGATTGAAATTGCCTATAAAAATCTTTGAATCTATATAGATAAACCTACTTGTAGAATCTGAAGATACAAAGTCTATAGAAATCAACATGTAAAATCCATTGAACTTGACTTTCAAAGTCTATATATTTTTTGAGAAGCTTTGAAAATGAGAAATCTGAATATCTAAGACAAATTTTTGAAAATGGAAGATACAATTTTGGTCTATAAGACCAAAATATTTCAAATGTTGTCCTAAAAATGAAAGCTATTTTTGGGGGACAACAACTAGCTCTAGTTGGGGAACTTCTGTCAATTGCAAAATGAATTGAAAGGAGTAGAATCCAAAATCTCAAGTGTCTTCAAGTGTACCATTGGGATTCAGAGTCATGTTTTCCAAAAATGAAAGGCATCAAAAATGAAAACAAATAAAACAAAATAGAATTTAAAATTGTACAAATATACATATATAGAGAGGCAAAGATCTGATACTTCAAGAATTGAAGTATTTCAGTTGCTACTTCTTGAGAGACAATGATAATGGCATCTCGTCCTGATAAACTAGTAGGAAAACATTTTGTCCACATAATCAGTGACGAGCGAATGGAGCTCTCCACTAAGAAACCAATTTTTTGCATCTTTCTCTTAGTCTCTCCTTTTTGCTCAGTGGTAGGACGTGGTTTTCAAACTGGAAAGTATCACTCCTTATTTTCTTGGTGATGAATACCTTTCCCTGATTTTGATTTATAGCAGCATAATCCACTACCATAACTTGTTGTTTTGCTATTTCAATCCAGAACATGATTGGATCATTCAAGTCAAACTCTTCAGATATCTCAGATTCTTCTTTATTTGGAAGGAAAGGCTCTCCTACACTTAGGCCATACTCCAATTCTTTTGCTATTTCATCCTTACATAAAGACTCAAACAAAATTTAGGCTGCATGGGTTGCCATTTGGGTCTTGACACATTTGACATGATCAATTATGTCAAATGGCTGGATTGGACTAGGCATAGGGGATGGAAGTTCTTCTTTTTTGGTTTATGGGAGGGGTGGGAGGATTGATCTATGAAATTGAAGTAGAAGGTGCAAAAATGTTTGGGATACTTACTTTCTCAGCAATCACTGGGTCCTTCAGCTAAATAGGCAAAGTGGTCTCAATCTTAACAATTGAAATTGCAGTCTGAGGTCACTTCTCTATTTCTCCTTTATCATCTTGTTGAGTTGACTAATTCTTGGACTGGGTGATCACAACATATGATCCTTCAGATACTCCACCTTTACTTCTGGGTTCATCCTAGTAATCTAGGAAATTGATGTGGGAGTCACCAACTAACTCTTCTTGATCCTCTGTGAAGAGATTAGCATTATTTTCTTGATTAAACTCAAGTTGTAAAGAGAAATCATGCTCTATTTCCAAATACCCAACTGCTGAGTTGGATAGAGGTGATTTAATGACAAGGTTCCTCTATAGGGGAGGAAGACAATTGGGTTTCTCTTGATGTGCTTGATTAGGGAATGTCATGCTTGATACATCTCTGTATGAAGGAGTAGATGGCATCCCTTGTGCCATTTATTTTTTGAGGGCCAACACTTCATTTGTTAGCTTTTGCACCATTGGATTTGTGGTGTTTATAGACACAAATTCATAAGATGATGAAGCTTTGTTTCTATTTGAATCTCTTCTTATCTTTCCTACTAAGATGAGATCATCTTCTACTTCAGTGGCCAAAAATTGAGCTGTAGCAAGATCTATTTGACCAGCACATCTCAAGAAGAAACTAAATTTAGGTAACTGAGAATTAATGAAAAAGCATTTAAGATTCTCAGCTGTAGGCTAAGCAATTATGAGAATCCTATTTCTCAATTTGTCAAACCTTGCAATGAAATCTCTCATAGGATCATGAGGCTCCTTTTTCATCTGCGTGAGTTGGGCCAAAAGGGCATGTGCATCTTTTGCTGGTTTGAATCTTGCTTCGAAGTTGGCTTTGATAGTGTCCCAACCAGACACTAATTTAGCTTGCAGATGGTAGAACCAGTCTGCAGTAGCACCTTGTAGTGTCTCCACAAAAATCCTAACTTTTAGGTCTTCGAATTCCACCCCTATCACACCACAGGCTATGGTGAAGGCTGTAATGTGTTTATCAGGGTGGACTCTTCCATCACCAAAGAATTTGGGGAAATTCTTCCTTAAACTAAGTGGTAGCTCATGTAGGGGTGAAGTTAGATTAAGGGGGCCAAATGAGTTACCCTAGGGGCCACAAACTACCATGATCAGATTATGAACAATAGGGATAACACATCTGAGTGGAGTTGCCAAATTATAAGACAAAAATGGAAAAGAAACTGGCCTTGCTTTAGCTTAAAGCTTAAGGCTTCAAATTGCGCTTTCTTTCTCGACAGTTCTAGTTTTGCAGACCAAATAATATAATAGAGATGGATGAAAATGGTAAGGCTATAAATGGATAATGGGTAAGACATGAAATAGAGTCGCTAGAGTCTGTAATAGATAAGGTTATAATGATAATGGGTTATATAGGTGATGTTTCAATATGAAACTTGAGGTTCCAAATTACACAATATTATGTATATCCCCAGCAGAGTCACCAAAAATTGTTGGTTGAATATTTTGTCTATCAGTGTACTGGTAAACAAAATAGGTCTTATCATCCTAAGCAAGAAGATTAGTCATCCTAGTGTGTAAGTTTATCACATCAAAAGGAGACTTCTCTCTCCTCTCATCAAGGGGAGGTTCCCTGTGGGTATGTTATGTATTTGTATAAACAAAAAATTATACTTAAGGATAGGACTAGACATCCATCTCTCTTTATTTAGAGATGATGTATGTAAAACAAAGGAAAAACTCAAGGGAATGACAGACAACTCTCCTCTTCTTTCAAGAAAAACTATTCAGCCAGCCACACGAATACTCCTAGAAATTAAAGTAGAACGTAGCTGGGAGTATGGTAATCAGCAAATTGAAATAGAACACAAAGTCTCTATCTAAAATGCTCAAGAGTAATATATGAAGGGTAATGAAAACTCAAAGTCTATTCAATGTACTTTACATAAAAATGAAAAAACAAACACACTGAAGGTAGCTATGGGGGCATAAAGTCTCTCCAAAATTGATTCTTCAGGACACCTTCCTGACTATTTTACTAATCCTGCTTATTAAATTAATGAAACAAAAAATATATCATAGCACAAAGTCTAAAAAAGTCCCTTGTTTTCATTAACAAAATATGATCAACAGACTGAGCACAAAGTCTCAATGATGCCTCTCAATTTTGGCAGAGTTTCATTCAGATTGTCAAAAAGAAGATACTTTTACAATGAAAGAAAGTCCCTTATATAGCCACTTGAAGGACTCAAGAACAGTAATACATCATGGTGCATTGGGAAATGTTAGGAAGACAAGATAGAACTTTGGGGCATTTTACCCATTTGATCTTCTCAATGTAGATAAACAAGTCATACAATTGAAAGATTACAAATTTCAATGTCCACCTGGCGATCTGATCTTGTCTTCATCATTCCTCCTTTCCAGATTAATTGAATCTGGCTGTGGATTCATTCATTGTTCTACCTTTTCCTTGCTTTTAGCTAGTTTTTGTCTTGAATTCTATAAATGCATTCAGGTCTATAAATCAAAGGCTATTTCACTATCTTTAAAATTGACATTTACATGCCCATCAATATGTTTCCAATGGCTAGTCGGCTATTCTAAATTTTACATCTTTATGGGCGTCACATTCATCTCTTCTTTAGGCTTTTGGCTTTTTGTTTAGCACTTTTCTGAATTGGACATATCCTTTTGGACATTGAAAAATGATCCTTGTTGAGTCAGAAAACCCCTTTACTCTGGCCGCTGAGAGTCCCCCACAAGGGCATCTACCCTTTAGGGTCTTTCGACAGCCCTTTATTTTAGCAGTCCCTTTTGTTTTGGCAGTCATCGTGAGCAAATGTTTCCCTAGGCTTTATTCTTGTGAACAAGTCCCTAGAGAAAAATCTTGGGTGTTTGAGTTGAAAGCTCCCTATAGGTAATTCCATGGACATTTGTCCTGCAGAAAATTCTCACAAACAAATAGTCTAGGTAAAATTCATTCCACCAAGAATTTTAACAAGTCTTTGGGTTTTGCCTTAAATAAATCTAAAAAAATTACCTTTCAACTTACTTAAAAGAAATAATCCTCCAAAAAGGTGATTTTCTTGATTAAGTGCCCTTCACAAGGGTACTTGTCCTTCATAAAGTCTTCTTTTGGCATTGAACCACCCCTTTGAACTTGGCATTGAACCATTAGTTGAACCGGTTCAAAGGTTCAATGAAGTGCGCCAAGTCCCTTTGAACCAAAAACCAATGAACCATTGGATGAACTTTGACGTTGAACCTAGATGTTGAACCAAGGCTTGAAACCAAAATGGTTCAAGTCAATGGTTCAAGCCGATGATTCAATGAATAAAACAAGCCGATAAACTAAGCATTTGAACCAAAAATTTGAACTTGCCTTTGAACCAACAGTTGAACCATTTGATTGAACCTATCTATTGAACCGGTTCAACAGTTCAACAAAGTGCGCCAAGCCCCTTTGAAACAAAGTAGATGAACCATCCAATAAGCCAAATGGTTGAACCAAGTGAATGAACCTGCTGTTGAACCTTTCCATTGAACTAAAGCTTTGAACCTTTTCATTGAACCAAGATGTTAAAACAAAATTTGGTTCAACAGTTCAAACAAAGCCTTGACCTGACTGATGAACCATCTGATTGAACCAAATAATGAATCAAAGCACTGAAACTGAGTGGATGAACCAAATGTTGAAACAAAGTGTTGAACTGCTTGATTGAACTGAGCCATTGAACTATTCACGTTGAACCTGCCATTAAACCTTGAACCCATTGAACCTTTGAACCAAAGTGGTTCAATGGTTCAAGCCACCTTAATTTGGCTCATTGTTTTGAAGCCGATGAACGATCTAAAGCAATTGAGCTTTGAACCTTGATAAAGCACTTAACTCTTACCAAAGATGTTGAACTTGCTGTTGGTGTTTGCCGATGGAGATTTCTGTTCGAACCAAGGCATTAAAACAATCCCAAAAAATGACTACATGTTTGAAAATCAATTCCTTTGATTGAAACTACCTGCAAAAATCTTTGAATTTGTATAAATAATCCTACCTATAGAATCTGAAGATTCAAAGTCCATAGAAATCAACATGTACAATCCATTGAACTTGACTTGCAAAGTCTGTAGATTTTATGAGAAGCTTTGAAAATGAGAAATATGAATATCTAAGACAAATTTTTGAAAAGGGAAGATACAATTTTGGTCTGTAAGACCAAAATATTTCAAATGTTATCCTCAAAATGAAAGCTATTTTTGGGGGACAATAGTACCCATAGCTTATATTGATTTTGTACTTGCTAAATATGGATTTGGAAAGCTAAATAATGGAATATTTGGTGAGTATATCAATAACCACCATGAATACATTTTTAATTTCATATTTAGAAATTTTAGTGATTAAATACATGTGATTAATACTAAAATGAGATGATTTGTGGGTATGTATATCACTTTAGTCTTAGGATTAATTATATATAAATAAAGTGGCACAAGGGTGATAACCAAATCTATAGTAGACCAATTAAGTGTTAAACTTAGATATAAGCATATACAAAATTTATTTTGTTGAGGTAGTCTAAATATGGAAAGTATACTTATGTTAGATATAGAAATGACAAATAAGAAGGTACTTAGCTTGTTCTATTTTTATATCTGGGATAGATTAAAAGTAGGAATGAAGATGGTTTTTTTATAACTATCAAATTTTAGATCATGTGCCTCTAGGTATCTAGATAGTTGTGTCATCCTTGGATGGTTATATCAATGTTATTATTTGAGTATGATGATAGTGTCCTGCATATAATATCTAGTGAAATAAGAAAGGATAACTTGAACACTTTTAGGTTTGGCTTCACCTTCACTTTGGTGTATTTAGATATGGGTCATGCACTATCACTCCTTGTGAAATAACAAAACCCTAGTTTTCCATCTTTAATTTGGGTAAAAATGGGTTAGTGGGCATATAGTTTCAAGTTAACCCCAATGATCCCACTATCAAAAGGTACCACCTACATAGTTGATAATATGAAGATGGCTTCAAACCAATTTAGTTATCCCATTCATGTTGGATTTTGTGCACATCATCTATTGTGTGTAAAGCATGTACAATAATGAACTAAGTTGTAACTTGGTAAATAATGCTCTTGCGCTGCTCCTTTAGTATTTAGACATGTAGATGTGTTGTTCCTATGAATGGTATGGAAATAGGGAAGCTTTAATCAATTGAATGCTTGATAGAGTGTTTTTTGAAACGTTCTATGCTCTCTTTAGTATTTTATATGTGAGGAATGAATGAGGGTTGATCTTATACTTATATCAATCCCTTTGGAGTAATAAATCACATTAAAGAACTTAGGTTGACCATTAGGATATATTTCATTTGTAAATTATATGACTAGGGAACTAGACACTTATGTTAGGGTAGGACAACAATGTCAACACTATTATCTATCCTAGATGATAGTGTCCATCAAGTAGCAAGATAGGTCTAGGATCAAATTTTTTAGAGGTGTAATATAAGTACATATAAATATTCTAAGAAATATATAATGTATATGTCATCAATATAAGATTGTTTGGACTAAGAGATAGGCCAAGGGGCACAAGATAAAGAAAATTAAAGGCTTGTAAAAGTAAGGAGAGTGTATAAATAATAGGAATATACAAGGTATGAGATTTATAAGTGTAATAGAGAGAGGTTCTACATAATCACAAAATATCATGTACATTTCCTCCCTTTAATCTAGTAAAGAAACTACTAGTTTAAAGGAAAGGAATAAGTGTTTAGGTGTGTATACATACCTTATCTTTACTTGAGTTAAATTTGGGTGATTTTCTAATGACTAACCTAAAATCAATAACATGTTACAATATAGAATCAATACATATAATTTGGGTTAAAAGTACTTGAAATAAATTGAAATTTATAGGGAAAATTTTGTGAGTACACATGTGTGTTGATGTAACCACCTTGCCTATTAAAAAGTTATTTTTTATAAGATGTATCATTTTAAGGATACGAAACTAATATTAGGATAAATATAAATAAATATTTAAAGTTTATATACCTAAGGAAATAAAGAAAGAGAGATATTTGAAGGCATATGCCCCAAACTTTGGAGCAAAAGTGAGTATCCACTTGAAAATTAAGATTATCTCAATTATGCAACCCACTAATAATTATAACCTAGTGAGCTTTGATGATTAATTCTAACCTAAAAAAATTGATAAGATTAAGTGATTTCATTATCTCAACCATACCAAAAGGTGAACCAAATACTATAGTAGATTGGCTCAATATGATCTATAAAAGTGTACAAGCTATTAGTACATGTAATAGTTTTAGAATCTAAACTAATTTAGTTTGTTTAATATTAAACGCGTGTTACATAAGATATGTACCTTTTATATCTCTCATGCTAAAACTATGTATAGTAATGGTACCAATTTATATAATTTTTTAACAACTATAAATCATATAAGTATGCTCTTTGGTTAATTTGGATAACAATGTAAGTGTGGAGAACATGCTTCAAAATCATGCCCCCATTATATATGGAGAAATATGAAACTAATATAAGTACCAATTACGAGGACATGTTACCAAAACATGTCCCTAGTATAAATTGGAGATAGTTAATACTAATTAGGTATGGATAACATGCTTCTAAAGCATGCCACCACTAAATCTATGAACTGATATAAGTAACATGTGTTGAATAAATGTGTAAAAAAAGCTTCCCAATCATTCTCCCACTAAATCTAAAAACTATGAATGTGTAGAAACCATGCCCATATGACATGCCCCCACTAAATCTACAAACTAATATAAGTACCAAATATTGAATGAGTGTGGATAACATGATTTCAAAACATGCCCCCACTGAATCTAAAATGTGTGCCATATGTGGAGAACATGCTTCCCAAATATTCCATTAATAATATGACCCCCTTTGAGGTGAGGGAAATATAGGAATTGTTAGGAATGGTAAACACATTCCAACCCAATAATCTAAAGTATTTTAAATAAAATATCATAAAGGAATTTATAGATATGGTATGCAAAAACAAGTTATATAATATATTATTTATAAATGAAGCATAATGAAGCATTCTAGTAAAATATATAAGCACTTGTTTATATAGGCAAGGCAAAATACTAAACTAGCCTAATTAGTTAGTGTGGAATAAATCTTCACATAGGAAAAACTCACTAGAAGACAAAATAACTAGTTAAAACACTAGTAAATGTGATAAATACAAGTGAAATACATACTCTAACACCCCCTCTCAAGTGAAGATAGGGGATAAAAAAAGATAATAAAGAAATAGTTGCATATCTACAGTATGGGTCTTTGCAACTAGGCTTGATAAGGTACTCATATATAATACGTATCCATGAAATTAAGATGGAATATGTCCTCATGAACACCCTCCTCAAGGAAAATGTCGGAAATCCCAAGCATGCCATACAACTCAAAGGAATGAGGTGATGTAAAAGGCTTCATGAAGATATATGTAACCTTTTGTTGATTTATAATTTACTCCAAGCTAAGAATGTCATCCTAAATGTGTTGATTAATGAAGTGCATATATACCTCAATGTGTTTTGTTCATTTATGCTTAACTAGGTTGTGAGATATATGTATTTCACTCTCGTTATCATATCAAAGCATAGTGGGTGAATCCTACATAAAGCCAAACACTGTTAACAACTGATGAAGCCTAAGAACCTAATAACTTATTATAACTAGTACCCTATACTCAACCTTTGTAGATGAAAGTGAAATATCTTGTTAGTTATTTTACAACCAAGCAATAGGTGAAGAAATAAGATAAAATATGGAGCCATAAGTGGAACACTTTTCGTCAAGAGAAATTTCCCAATTTGAATAATTATATCTAACCAATTGAGTAGAACCCCTAGTGTAGTGCAATCCAAAAATAGTAGTGCCTCATAGATATCACTAAATCGTCTTGGTATCCATCCAATTACTATCATAAGGTTCATGTGAAAACCTAGATACAAGCCTAACTAAGAATTAAATGTTAAGGTGAGTATGGGTTAAATACCTAAGACTTCAAACCATCTACCTATATAATATAGGATCAAAAATATTAAAAGAGGAGCAAGAGTCAATTCAAAATTAAAAGGAGGACTTAGATTGTAATAAACCATGCCAAAATGTTGAATAAGATCAAAGTTGTGTTTTTGCTAACTCAAATAGAGCCTTGTATCTAATTGTGAAATATATAAACTAAGAAAGAAATGCAAAAGATCAAGATTTGTCATTATCAAACTTTACCAAAAGTGCTTGCTAAATAGTTTGAATCTAAGATGAAGAACTCCATGTGAGAAGCAAATCATCAATATACAAGACTATACCAACAATTTCCTACCTAATACAATCAATATACACTATGGGATCATAGTGGAAACAAAAAAATATAGTAGAGAGAAGAAATAAATCCATATTCTCATACCAAGCTTGAGGATCTTGTTTGAGACTATAAAAAGACCTCCTAAGTCAACAAACAAGAGAAGAGTCATGAACAAGCCTGACAAGATGCTCTATATAGATTTTCTCATGCAAGTATCCATGAAAGAAATCACTCTTAACATTCATTTGATATACTTGCCAACCCTATGATTCATTAAGATAAACTACAAGCTAAACAAAATCAATCTAAGTAATAGATGCAAAAGTCTAAAAGTAGTCAATACCTTTGATTTAAAATAACCCCTTTTCAATAAGATATGCCTTATACTTGTCAATGTAACCATCAAATACATACTTGGTGTGGTAAATCCATTTTCACCTCGCCAAATTTCTTCCCTTATGAAGAGAGACCAAATATAAAGTGTGGTTCTTCATCAATGAATAATAATCATCTATCATCACATCATCCCACTTTTGTATCCTATGAGCTTGTGAAAAGATAGTGCATCCCCATATAATTCCTAACATAAAATTCTAGTACTTGCAGAATGTGTATAATGATTTTGAGTAGGTGGAAGATATTGAATGAATGGCGTTGCCTCAACAACTATAGTACAATCCCACCTAGGCGTAGTGGCAACATCATTGTGATCAAGATCCTCATCTACTATAACCTCCTTAAGAATATCCTAAACTAGATCCTCAAAGAATGAATCATCTAAAGGAGGTGAATCATAGAAAGAAGAAGAAGGAATGGAAGAAGATAAAGATTCATGAGATGTGAAATGCTCATCAAAATGTACATGATTTCAAAAATGAACATGAGTATCATGATCTAAAGGATTATAAGCTCTCATGTTCTCACAATACCCTAAAGAAATAAACGGTTTGATCTTCTTATCTAAAGTATTCCTTTTCTTCTTTTGTATAAATTCCCAAGCAAGGCTCCCAAATACATAAAATAATAAGGCATTAGTCTTGGATCCAAACTAAGCATCCTACGAAGTCATATTCTATAGTTCTTGATGTGGTGTGTAGTTATCAATGTAGTTTTCATAATTAACTACCTCGACCCAATATGTAGGAGGTAAATCCTATGAATGCATCATGTAGTTTGCTATCTCCTTAAAAATTTGGTTCTTCCTCTCTGCTAAGACATTTTACTATGGATTATGTGCAATAGAATTATGGTGAATAATATCATGGGCTACTAAAAATTAGTGAACTATTAACTGAATTAACCCCTCTATTATTTATATGAAGCTTCTTGACATAACTCAATGACTATTTCTTGACCAAATCTTTAAAGAATTTAAAGTGAGTAAAGACATCACTCTTGTACTTGAGAAAATAAACCCAAGTATGCATCAATTAATTGTCAATGAAATTAAGTGCATACTTAGCTCCATTGAATAAAAGAGTAGAAAATACCATTAAACCACTATACACAAGTTCAAGTGGTTAAGAAGATCTCATGGACATACCCTTAGGAAATAGATCCTTGTGTTGTTTTCATAATGCACAATTAAGGAAAAATCCATCAAGACATAAAACTATAGGAAGACCCTCTAACATATTATGAGTGCTCAACTTCTTCAAATATTTGTAGTTTAGGTGTCTAAATCTCTCATACCAAAGCTGACTATTAGAATATGAATGAGAAACTACACACGTCTATATAAGAGTATAATCAAAACCCTAAAATTAGTAAATTCAATAAATATGACAAACAACACCCTATGCAATAAGAGTGTGTGGATATAACAAAGCTCAAACTTCAACACCATGTGGTTTGAAAGTCACTATTTTGTGTTGAATATAATGAAAAATTTGATACACTAAAAGTAGATTGGTCATGATGTTTGGAACATATAATGAATCATTTATGAAACCACCATCTAGTTATATGTCACCTTTCCCCTTAACATAAATGAAGGAAGAATATCTAACCTCAATGTTGGAAGTGGTACTCAGACCAAGAGATATAAATGACTCCTTAGTAGAAATCATATGGTGTGAAGTACTAGAATCTAGAATTGAATTGTCTAAAATAGGTAACTGTGATCTCCCAATAACATTAGGTGATTTCTCATTCTCATGAGATGGAGGAGTGGAGATATAAATATCATGTTTCCTGATGACATCCTCTAAGGCTTGCATTCTATTAAAACACCTATACTCTTCATGACTAGTCCTCCCATAATAGGAGCAAGATGGGTTAGGCTTACTATTGGATTTAGAACATGGTTTGCATTTATATGTAGTAGTGTTGGGCTTAAGTTAATTTTGAGGTGGAGGATGAGTGTTCTTCTTCTTACCCTTAGATTTTTCCATAGACGTAGGGTGTGAGTGCACTAATGCTTTTTTAAAGGTGAAAGACACAAGGTGAGACAATTTGGATTTATCCCTAGTAAGTATCTCTCAAACCAACTCTAAATATAGTATTTTTATTTTGGTACCTAAGGAATCCATACTATAGAAAAAGGTAGAAGCAAAGATATTTAATGGGATACTAAACCTAGACAAGATTAAGTATACACACTCTTCCTTTTTTTTATCTCATTCACTTCCCTTCAAATATGTCTAAAAAATTATTGAACTTAGTGAGGTAGTGTACAATAGAGGCAAAGTCATCTGGATTTAGTGAAGTAAGATCCACTTCAAGATACATTGATCTCAAGTGATATATTTTATAAAATAAAACCTTTAACTTAGTCCACATTTTGAATGGAGAATCGCACCCACAAAAATGAAAAAAGATACTATCACTCACAGATCCCCCACTCAATCCCATATATTATTCAAACTTATATTGATGTTGAAATTTATCAAATTCATGAGTGAATTGAGGTTGTGTTTCATTCATTAGGGTCCATAATCCTTTGTGCTTTATGACTATTTCCATTTAAGGTCTCCATGTGTAGTCCAAGGATGATAAAGGTCAATACTAAAATTAGAATCCTTGATAACTAATCAAGAAGAGCATAAAGAATGTAAAGGATGCATATAAATTAGCAATAAGATAACCCCATAAAATATTATATTATAAGAGCCCCCAATTTAGGACAGTATAGAAATAGTCAATTTTTAAAATTTAATAACACCAATAGATAGAAAATAAAAGAACATGCACTTTTAAAATAATATAATTCAACTCTGAGTTATAGTTCAAAAGTTACAAGCATTATAATTTATTGTAAAATGGGTCCAAATAATTAAAATAACACTACAAATAGATTTTAGTGACCAAAATGAAAAAGAACATAGTCATCTAACCACTTGATAGAATTGGAATCAAATCACAGATTCATAAGTGTCAATAGACATGAAAAAATATCATCTTAGTGAGCGCTATGCTTGTGCAAGTGAACTATGATTCCTCTTGAGACAAAAATTTAGCCTTGTAAAATCATAAATTGAATGTATAGCTAATTTTGAGAGAAGAAAAAGAAAAATACTTTTGTTTTTGGGTTCATATCCAAAAAAAAATATGCAAACTCAAATATTCTAAAAAAAACAAGTGCCAAAGCTCGATCTTGCTATAGTAAATGTAGAAAATGATGCCAAGATCAGGATTTCAAAGCCAAGATAAGAATTTCAACACTTCAATCGGATTTCAAAAACTTTTATTATCTTTTATGCAAAACTTAAATGATTTACTATTCCTTGTTAGATGTAAAAACATTCAATGCTAAACTTTAGAAAAAAAGCCAAGTTTAAAAGAAAAAAGATCAACTCAAATTTCAATGCCAAACTCTCAAACTCCAGCACCAAAAAAAATCTATTATAGGTGCCACACACTATTGAATCAAAAACTAAATCTCTTATACCCTTAAATGTGCCAAAGTCATAATTTTTACCAAATCTAGAATGCCTTGGATATATTTGAGATGCCACTATAGACTTAATAACAAACTTAGAAGAAGAAATTTCAACGTAGATTTAGATAACAAATGACTATGCCTCTAGTCATTTCTCCTCCATGCCAAGATCAAATCTAAACACAGATCATGAGAAAAAAAATGACACCGATATTTTAATATAAAATCTAATGCCTTTCAAGTTATTTAAATTTCCTTTAGTAGATCTCCCTCAAATCTGAAACAAGTAAAGAATAATAATAATAATAATAATTCCAATCCTTTTCCTTTGTAAGATGAAAAACTCTCATAAGACCTATGTAGATATTGTTCTCTAAAGCATATATAAAATGCTTTTCAAACCCATGCTTGGATCCAACACCCCTAATAACAAACATGGAAAATTCTATTCACACTCCAAGTAGATATGATGATGATAAAAAACAACAACAATGCCTTACAAGAGATAGCAAATGATGCAAAAAAACACCAAAAGATAATAATAGCGCCAATATCTTCATGCTATTTTACTACATAAGAAGCAATAAAAGCTTCAAAATATTTGAAAATTCTAAAAAGAGGCACCAAAGTGTACCAAAATCTTCTTAGACACATCTCTTGAATGCTTTCTCTCCATGATAAGGGAAGAAGCAACGACAGGAGGGAAGCAAAATAAAATTATCTAAATTGCAAGATAATGGATGGTTGAAACTTCTTCAGGGCTCTGGTACCCTATTAGGAATGGTAAATGCATTCTAACCCAAGAATCCTAAGTGTTGGAAATAAAACAACACAAAAAATCTTGTAGCTATGATATGCCAAAATAAGGTAGATCATATATTAGTCAAAAATGAAGCATAATGAAGTATACTAGTATAATAGGTAACAACTTGCTTATATAGGCAAGACGAAATACTAAACTAGCCTAACTAGCTAATGTGTGATAAATCTTCACATAGGACAAAATCACTACAAGACAAAATATATAGCTAAGACACTAAAAAATGTGAGAAATACACATGAAATGCATACTCTAATAGGAACTAGGAGTTAACTCACCATAAAGGCATAAGACAACTATAAAATCTATGAATGCGAACATGTAGCTATGTTAACCTATTTGGGTTTTACAAATGTAAATCATAAGTTAGATTAAAAGGATGAGTTTTCTAAATTAGTGAAATAATATGCAACAATTAATCACTGATATGTTATATATTTTGATTTTATTTGACTTTCTAAAAATAGTAATAAATATAAACAAATAGAGACTTGTCTAGAAAATGACTATCACATAATACATGGGTTCTAAAAATTGGGTTTTAGATAAGTTTGAGTATCATCAACAGGGTCCCTAGGTCTGATTCTTCACTAGTCAATTATGCCCCACTTGGACAGTAGTTCTATGTTGCTCTCATGTGTTGAAAATGGTACTGGTGTCATTTTTATAGGACCTCCTATTTTTTGAGATTGCCTATACCTATATTTCTAGGATCTATTCTTATACACATGAAATTTGGAATTTCTATTGTGCCTAGAATATGTAATTTAGTGTGCAAACCCTAATCCTCCTTACAAGTATGGCATGAGATGAAAATGTCTATTTGTTAGTAGAATAGGATGGAAATATTCAAAACCTCACTATGAAGAGAGTTTCCTACATACTAATACTATGAGGTGGGATCAAGTTTGATATAGTTCTTCCACCTAGTGCTTAGTGCAAGTGCAAGTGAATTATAGAATGATAATGGTCTTAAATTCCTCGAGTGTGATAAACATTGAAAATATTTAAAATATAGGTAGGGATAGCTTTAGATGGTTGTATTCATAAATAAATCAAAATAGGTATCAATTACCTTAATTTAACTCAACTTGTTTCCAATTTAAATAGGATTTTTGCATCTAATTTCCATTTATTGGATAGAGGCCTAATAGTATTGTATTTATAGTCATCCATAGCTTGTGGAGATAATAAAATATACTTAGTCTAACCTTAGAAGGGGCACATGTTTTAAAATATATCCATTCATGAGAGTTAGGGCAAGGGATACTGGTGCCTAGTTGGGGACACTGGTACCATGTGAGTTTAGTGTCCTTAATGATGTGTTAGCATCCAAATGGTAGGATACTAGGCATAATGGTTTGGGATATTTAAATTCTAAGCTAGGACTATGTTTTAGCTAATAGAAAATGTTTATGGTATGCATAATGGCTAGAAAAGTGTGATAAAGGATCTAGGATAGGTTTAGGGATAATATAGGAATAGCTTGTCTTAATCAACACTTTAGCATCCAAAAACTAATTTTAGGTGATTACATCACCCCCATTTATTCTATAAATGTAGTCAAGCAAAATAGCTAGTATAAACTAAAAATAAGCATACCTGGACTTACCTAGGAAGTGAAGACCGTGTACTTCAGTCTAAGTATGTGAAGCTCGGTTTACATATGTGAAACATGATGCAAAGGAATGTCCTACAATGAAACATGAAAAAATGAGTCCTTAATTAATATATTATACAAATAAAAAGACTATGATAGATAAAGTAACTGATAAATCTAAGTAAAGATATAGGAAAGAGGAAAGGAATGAATACATGTAATTGGGTATGCAAACTAATACATGAACCTTGTGACAACCTTCGTGTTTGATTTTACATAGAGAATAAATTATTGAATAGCTTAGAATAATATCATATCTTTTTCAATCCTCATATGTGGGTGGCTTTAGAACTCAATCCAATTTTGACTTTATCATTGCCCACCCATGTTTGATGGATCATGATTTGTGTATAGCTTGGATAAGACTGTAAGTGTGTCTAACCCACTCATGCAAGTGGATCAAGAACTCAAGTAGGTTATGACTCCATAATTTCAAACTTATGTGAAGTAGATACATCTAAAAATTAACTTAAAAAAGTGCTAAAAGTATCTAAGTAGGTCTACCAACTCTACATCCACTTAGGTACAATAGACAAGTTTGGGCCACTTAAGAATGTCAACCACTATAGATAGAGTAAGGCATGAAACTGGTGATGGCCTAAAATATGATATCAAGTTTATACATTGTACATAATGTAATGGATCTTGTCATTCCATCTAGTCAACCTACATGTAACTAAGCATATGGAAACTATGTGTCATGCACATGCCCCAATCTAATATCTTAGTATACTATTTTTGAACTCAGTATGTAATAACTATATCTATGTATTTGAACTAAACATGGGAGTAATCATGCCAAGCATGATGACCACAAATCTGAGCAACTGATATGAATATGATCTGAAATGAGTGTATTTGAGCAAAATCTAAACATAAATGTCATATTAAACACACCCCACTTTGGATTTTACTTAAAAATTGGGGGCCCACTTTGTTTTTAGCTAATTAATTTATTATTTGGGTTGTGTGATGTGGGTTTGGGATACTTTTATTATCTATAAAAACTTGATGTTTTAGACATTGAATCATGGTTGGTGTACCTATTTCCCATTTTAAATGATTTATTGAAACTAATGTATTAATGATAATTTTGGAAGAGTTGTTATGTAAGATAGGTATTCATGTTTATTTATTTGGGTTCTTCTATTTAGAGTTGATTATTTGAATTATTTTATTTGGCACTTCAATACTTTGCTCTTCATAAACTTTTTAGTTAGAAATTATTTGGTCAGGAACTTTATTTTGAATTTTGTTTTAGTTGGTTGCTTTTTAGTTGGTAAATTTTGTTCAAATCATTTTCTTCAGCACTTCTTAAATGACAAATTTACATCAAAAACATTGGACTTCAGAAGGTTTTGTTTTCAAAAAATTTCTCCTTAAAATATTTCATTCAAAAATATTTCATATAGGAAATTTATCTATGGAAACTTCCTCCTAAAAGACAATCTCCCCAAATAACAATTAGTTTTTAGGAACAATTCCTTTGACAAATTTCATTCAGCATGTTTTCATTTGGGAACTTTATCTCTAGAAACATCCTCCCAAAAGACAATCTCCACAAATAAGACTTTTTTCTAGAACTTTTCCTTTGGTGAATTTATTCTGGAGCCTTTCATTAGGGAACTTTATCTTTGATGATTTTTAGACAAATATTATCAAATAAATCTCTCTAAAGATCATTTTTCTCTCTGTCATTTTTGCTCAAAATCTTGGGCTTGCCATATCATATCATTGGGCCCAAAGGCAAAGTTTGACCTCTAATTAAACCATAAAGTGACAAGTGTCATAATAAAAAGTAACACCATGGAATCCCAAATGACTAAGCATCATACATGGCATGCCCACTAAGCGTAATGGTAAAAATTAAATGGAGTAAAGGTGATGAGATGGTAGATGTTGATGATTAATGCCACATGAACTAGAATGAATTTAAAAATATATAACATTGAGACCTTAAATGATTTCATCTCATTTGATTTCTAAGAACTCTAGTGCACATAAACTTCTATAATTTCAAAATCCCTTGTTGTATCTAAAATGATTTGGAATTTGTGCAACAAAATTTTATATCACCATTTTAAATAGATTGCATCACACCAGCATCAACCAAAATTAATGGCATACTCATCTCAATGGGAGGTTATAGAGAAAATTGATCCATTTTAATGTCAGGAAGACATATCAACAAAGGATAAATAAGTTGTAGCTAATTTGATGCCATTCATACAGTAGGCACTCCACTACAATGTAGCCAAACTCGAAGTCATGTTGTGCATTAAATTGTTGTAAGACTTATTCATTGAAATAAAAATTATAGATGGTGGCTATCTACACTATGTCACCAAAAAACCCATTGTTGCATACATTTTAAGAGATGAATTCATGAGGTATTTATGTTTTCCATATAAACACTACATTTGACTTACATAGTGTAGTTACTTAGAATAAAAATAATAGTATGTAATAAGTAGTGGGGAAGTGGATTCTCCTAGGTGAGACTTTCAATATCAAGGAAACTATGAATAATCCCATCCCCATCACTTGATTCAGGATGGGAATTCATATTGACATGGCATTGTTGAATTGATTCTTTTCCCACCCAAAATTTAATTTTTTGCATCTAAAATGGGTAACCCTACTAGACCTAGTCATGATATGAGATCACAACTATGCATTAGGGGATATCATTATTTCCCACCTACATGAATAGATTCTACATAAGGATAAGAGACCCCAAGGTGTAAATTTATATATGATGTCACATCTTCTACATGCATTCATGATGACTATTTATATACATAATGGTGTTTCTTCGAATCCCAACCCTGATTATATCAAGAATAGAAATCTACAATTTTGATTCTTTTGTTCACATCTATTCATAATTAAGGAACATTTTTAGAATTACAGAGCACCTATATCCTCAAGTTTGGATGTCCACTCATGGACACCCTTTAGCCAAGATTTCAAAGAGAATTTCCAATACACTAGTGTATTTAGGTGATTATTATCTATACCTAGATTATACAGTCATCATGGTTACTAGACATAGGGTGGACCATCTTCATCTCCCCAAATTTGTCACAAAAAAAGTTAGCAATAAAGATACTACTTTCCAAATATATAATGGTATATATGAAAACTTGATAAAGAGTAAGAGAATCACTTTCCATATCTCCCATCTCACTATTAAGAGGATGTAGTATATATACAAGACACATTTTAGAGAGGTTATGAATGTATGGAAGGATTATGCATTGACTATTTTACCCTACAAGTATTGGGACCCCCATAGGAGAGTATAAGAAAAGATTCACAATCTCGGTATCCCATACAAACATGAACCATTTAACCATGAATTCATATTACTTAATGCAAAATATGATGAGGAAGTAAAGGAAAGGGTTGAGACTGTCATCTTGAGTGAATATTTGTTGAGGGTAATATAATTAGGTGGACCACTCTTTTACACTTGATCAAGCCAAATTTAAGATCCCACCACCAGGGAGATGGAGATCCTCTAACTTATGGAGTGGTAGACCTTACAAACAATTAGAAGACCTAAGCCAATATCCCTAATATCCACCTACTATGATGACAACTAAATAAGAGAAATAGAAAGTGATAGGGGAAACATCAGTTGTTAGAGAGAATGAAGAAGAGTAAGTGCTCGAAGAGACCTATTGCTCAAGAAGAAGAAGAATAGACTCCTCTAGTTCAAACATCTACTGTTGAACTAAAAAAGGTCAATACATTATTATCAAAAGAGATAATATAAAAGAAAGACAACATAATTAGAGAATAAGTGGAGATAATTTACTTGGGCTCCTCTAATGAGTAAGATATCACACCTACTATGGCAAATTTATAAACCATAACATTTAGTATGACTCTTCGCCCTCTTACCCAACAAGTAACTACTCCATAAGTTGAGAGGAGAATACTTTGTTATCAAAGAAAACCTATGGTAGAGAGACCATAAACACTATCCATGGAGGTGACTAGTGGAGAGGTATAACCTTTATTTGAATATGATCTAAGTCATGAGGTAGGGAAAGAAGAGATATAATAAAAAAAAGTAATGAGCTTGTAAGGATTGAAAGCAAAGGTACCCGTTAGTGTTGACCAATTTGGTATGGTTGTTCTCTTCATTTCTCCCCTGATTCTTTCTCTTCTTATGACATTATCAGTTGTTTCTAATATGACTTTTCTAATTATTTCTACTTTTATTAATGTATCTACTAGGCTTTTTTTATTGTGTTAACCATTTTTCCAACCAATGTTCTTACAGTCTCCATTCCTCTAACCAATTTTAATTCAATCTCTTCCATTGTTCCTTCAATATCCACCACTCCTCCCATAAGTACAAGCCAAATTGTATACACATAATATTTTCAACTTTTATAAAATAGTGACATTTTATATCTTGCAAGAACCCATTGAGACTCAATATCTCTAAGTGCATGCCCTAAGGGGTGCACTAATGCATGGGTTGCAAGACCATTGGTGGTTTTTATGATTTTTATCCCTTATTACAACATTATTATCAATACAACCAATTCTTAAAACCATTCCCTAATCTATTAATCTTTTTTTACACATTCCTTTAGTCTTTTCCCAATGTCCATCCTTCTTTTCCTCACCTTAATTCCCTTTTGTCAGTTCACTGTAATAGGTTGACTAGGTTGAATCTATATAGTTTTGTGTGATTTTCACTTAGGAACTAGTTTGGTTCATGACCAATCTAGCTCATGACCTAGTGAATAATTGTTTAAAATTATGGTAGGTTGACTAGGTCGACCCTATCGGCCAAGATTTTTGAAAGGGTTTAGGGTCAAAACTGCCTATATATACAAGATCATTTCATCATTATTTCATATGAAATAAATATTTATTATTTACTTTCATTTATTTAAAATCTACTCTTTCCATTATACTTAAGGAGTCTTAGCTTAGGGTTTCTACTAGGAAAATCTAGTCTTATTGATAAGACTTGGATGATTTCGCCTTTCTTAGTGATTATTACAAACCACAACAACTTCTTGTGAAGATCATTTACCTAAGAGAGAGATTGAGTCTTGATGGGTTCATCATTCAGGTAAATAATCTCTAACTTTACTCCTCTCTCTAGTAGGTAAAAGTATCATAAGTATTAGATTTGAATAATATTACTCTCTTTATTACATGTATTAGAGTCTTATTCATATATAGCTTAATTATGATTACCTTGTGTATATTTTTATTGTTTACTAACCCCTCATATTATGCCATAAGATTTTTTGAGCACTATATTATATTTACTTTACTTGTTATTAGTTTAGTGAGATATCAAAACACATGACCCCAATAGTGTTATTGTAAGATTTTGCTTGAGTAATGGCATTGTAACCTTCCCTAGCACTATGTATTGAGATAAGAGATCCCCTAATCAATTCTCGAAGATCCCCATATTGTTCATGTTTCAAATTAACAAATGTGTACCTAATCAGAAGTGTATGGTATGATCTATCTTCTCCAAGTTAGGATTGATTTATAGACATGATGCATTTCTGATTACATATATTCTAGTGAACCCGATGTGAATCTAACCCTTGTGTATTTTTGTTTCACTTATTTCATTATTTTATCATTTTTACTATCATATATTTGTGATACTAGGATGACTTTATCGACACAGTTATAAATTCTATGCACAAGTATAACATATAGTCACATCAA
Source organism: Torreya grandis (assembly GCA_037957365.1). Lineage (NCBI taxonomy): Eukaryota > Viridiplantae > Streptophyta > Pinopsida > Cupressales > Taxaceae > Torreya > Torreya grandis. The sequence goes on from JARHVA010005923.1 coordinate 696,020, forward strand.
TACGACCATGTTATATATGTGAAGGCTTTTTACTAGGTTTAGGCTACTAGGTTGACCTAATTGACCTTATATAGTTTTAGACTTCTAGTCTAGCATACAAGGGCAACCCAATCGACACAGTTAGAAAAATTTTCAAGTACAAATCAAGGATCTTCAATAGTAATCTTATTTTCCTCTACATCCTCCAATTGACTAAGGTTCCTTTCTATCCTTCTTTGACATTTATATCATTTTTTATGGTTCTATTTTTCATAGTTTGTAGTCTTTAAAACTACCCTTGTATAGTCAAGTAGGTCAACCCTATCAATGTAGTCTTATATTCTTTATTCTATCTAGAAATATAGATTGACTATGTCTATATAGTTCATTTTCAGACCCTTGTTTTCATAGTATAGAGGCGACACTGTATACCTTGTTCTATATTCTCTACATACACTATCAATTGAATTGAAACTTTAATTTGTTTCAAATTTAGAATTAACCCTTATATGCTAGTAATTGTCTCACACATTCATTTCTTATTGCTTATATGATTAGAATAGATCATATAGTCTAATTAGGTGGTTTTCAATAAGCTATTTAGTTTCACTATTTTATCTTCATTCAAATGCTACCAAATCACAATATCTCAAAAAAATATTTAACAGTTATCTGCCCAAGGCCAACCTACTTGGATTTCATTGCCAAAGGGGAAGTTGACTTGGTTTTCTAGCCAAGTATAAACACATGGTTAATCATATATTTTAGCTAAGAAATTGACACCCTTATCATTGTGGTGTGTGAAGTGAGGGGGTACGCCTCAACACCAAGCCAAGATAAGAGTTTCAACACTTCAATCAGGTTTCAATAGCTATTATTATCTTATATGCCAAACTTAAATGATTTATTATTCCTTGTTAGATGTAAAAACATTCAATGCTAAACTTTAGAATAAAATGCCAAATTTAAAAGAAAAAATATCAACTCAAATTTCAATGCCAAACTCTCAAACTCCAGCGCCAAAAAAATGTATTATAGGTGCCACACACTATTGAATCAAAAACTAAATCTCTTATACCCTTAAACATGCCAAAGTCATAATTTTTACCAAATATAGAATGCCTTGGACATATTTGAGATGCCATTATAGACATAATAACAAACTTACAGGAAGAAATTTTAACGTAGATTTAGATAACAAATGAATATTCCTCTAGTCCTTTCTCCTCCATGCCAAGATCAAATCTAAACACAGATCATGAGAAAAAAATGGCACTGATCTTTTAATATAAAATCTAATGCCTTTCAGGATATTTAAAATTCCTTTAGTAGATCTCCCTCAAATTTGAAACAAGAAAAAGAATAATAATAATTCCAATCCTTTTCCTTTGTAAGATGAAAAACTCTCATAAGACCTATGTAGATCTTGTTCTCTAAAGCATATACAAAATGATTTTCAAACCCATTCTTTGATCCAACACCCAACACTTTAGATAATAACAAACATGACAAGTTCTATTCACACTCCAGGTAGATATGATAATGATAAAAAGCAACAACAATGCCTTACAAGAGATAGCAGAAGATGCAAAAAAACACCAAAAGATAATAATAGCGCTAATATCTTCATGCTATTTTACTACCTAAGAAGTAATAAAAGCTTCAAAATCTTAGAAAAGTCTAAAAAGAGGCACCAAAGTGCACCAAAATCTTCTTAGACACATCTCTTGATTGCTTTCTCTCCATGATAAGGGAAGAAACAACGACAAGAGGGAAGTGAAATAAAATTATCTAAATTGCAAGCTAATGGATGGTTGTAACTTCTTCAGGGCTCTGGTACCCTATTAGGAATGGTAAATTCATTCCAACCCAAGAATCTTAAGTGTTGGAAATAAAACATCACAACAAATTTTGTAGATATGATATGCCAAAATAAAGCAGATCATATATTATTCATAAATGAAGCATAATGAAGTAGACTAGTATAATAGTTAACCACTTGCTTATATAGGCAAGATGAAATACTAAACTAGCCTAACTAGCTAATGTGTGATAAATATTCACATAAGACAAACTCACTACAAGATAAAATATATAGCTAAGACACTAAAAAATGTGAGAAATACACATGAAATGAATAATTTAATAGGAATTGGGAGTTGACTCACCATAAAGGCATAAGACAACTGTAAAATATATGAATGTAAACATGTAGCTATGTTAAACTATTTGGGTTCTACAAATGTAAATCCTAAGTTAGATTAAAAGGATGACTTTTCTAAATCAATGAAATAATATGCAATAATTAATCATTGATATGTTATATATTTTGAATTTCTTTGAATTTCTAAAAATAGTAATAAATATAAAAAAATAGAGACTTGTCTAGAAAATGCCTATCACATAATATATGGGTTCTAAAAATTGGGTTTAAAATAAGTCTGAGTATCATCAATAGGGTGCCTAGGTCCAATTATTCACTAGTTAGTTATGCCCCACTTGGACAATAGGTCTATGTTGCTCTCATGTCTTGAAAATGGTACTAGTGTCCTCTTTATAGGACTTCCTATTTTTTGAGAGTACATATACCTATATTTCTAGGATCTTTTCTTATACACATGAAATTTGGAATTTCTATTGTGCCTAGAATATGTAATTTAGTGTTCAAACCCTAATACTCATTACAAGTATGGCATGACATGAAAATATATATTTTTTAGTGGGATAGGATGGAAATATTCAACACTTTACTATGAAGAGAGTTTCCTACATACTAACACTATGAGGAGGGATCAAGTCCGATATAGTTCTTCCACCTAGTGCTTAGTGCAAGTGTAGGTGAATTATAGAATGATAGTGGTCTTAAATGCCTCGAGTGTGATTAAGATTGAAAATATTTAAAATATGGGTTGGGATAGCTTTAGATGGTAGTATGTATAAATAAATCAAAATAGGCATCAATTACCTTAATTTAACTCAACTTGTTTCCAATTTAAATAGGATTTTTGCATCTATTTTCCATCTATTGGATAGAGGCCTAATAGTCTTGTATGTATAGTCATCCATAGCTTGTGCATATAATAAAATTTACTTAGTCTGACCTAAAGAGGGGCACGTGTTTTAAAATATATCCATTCATGAGAGTTAGGGCAAGGGATACTAGTGCTTAGTTGGGGACACTGGTACCATGTGACTTTAGTGTCCTTAATGTTGTGTTATTGTCCAAATGGTAGACTACTAGGCATAATTAGTTTGGATATTGAACTTCTATACTAGGACTATGTTTTAGCTGATAGAAAATGTTTATTGTATGCACAATGGCTAGAAAAGTGTGATAAAGGTTCTAGGATAGCTCTTGGGATAATATAGGAATAACTTGTCTAAATCAACACTTTAGCATCCAAATGCTACTTTTAGGTGATTACATCACCCCCCTTTATTCTATAAATGTAGAAAAACAAAATAAATAGTATAAACTAAAAATAAGCATACCTGGACTTACCTAGGAAGTGAAGACAATGTACTTCAGTCTGAGTATGTGAAGCTGGGTTTACATATGTGAAACATGATTCAAAGGAATGCCCTACAATGAAACATGAAAAAATGAGTCCTTAATTAATATATTATACAAATAAAAATACTTTGATAAATAAAGTAACTGATAAAGCTGAGTAAAGATATAGGAAAGAGCAAAGGAATGAATACACCTAATTGGGTATGCAAACTAGTACATGAACCTAAAAACAACCTTTGTGTTTGATTTTACATAGTGAAAAAATAATTAAATAGCTTATAATAAGCTCATATATTTTTCAATCCTCATATATGGGTGGCTCTAGAACTCAATCCAATTTTGACTTCATCATTGCCCACCCATGCTTGATGGATCATGATTTGCGTATAGCTTGGATAAGACTGTAAGTGTGTCTAACCCGCTCATGCAAGTGGATCAAGAACTCAAGTAGGTTATGACTCCATAATTTCCAACTTATGTGAAGTAGATATAGATAAAAATTATCTAAACAAAGTGCTAAAAGTATCTAACTAGGTCTACCAACTCTACATCCACTCAGGTACAATAAACAACTCTAGGCCACTTAAGAATGTCAACCACTATAGATGGAGTAAGGCATGAAACTGGTGATAGCCTAAAATATCATATCAAGCATATAAATTGTACATAACTTAATGGATCTTGTCATTCCATCTAGTCAACCTATGTGTAACTAATTATACGGAAACTATGTGTCACACACATGCCCCAATCTAATATCTTAGTATACTAATTCTGAACTCAGTATGTAATAATTATATCTATGTATTTGAACTAAACATGGGAGTAATCATGCCATGCATGATTCCCACAAATTTGAGCAATTGATATGAATATGATCTGAAATGAGTGTATTTGAGCAAAATCTAAACATAAATGTTGTATTAAACACACCCCACTTTGGATTTTACTTAAAAATTAGGGGCCGACTTTGTTTTTAGCTGATTAATTCATTATTTGGGTTGTGTGGTGTGGGTTTGGGATACTTTTATTATCTATAAAAACTTGAAGTTTTGGACATTGAATCATGGTTGGTGTACCTATTTTCCATTTCAAATGATTTATTGAAACTAATCTATTAATGATAAATTTGGAAGAGTTGTTATGTAAGATAGGTATTTAGGTTTATTTATTTGGGTTCTTCTATTTAGAGTTGATTATTTGAATTATTTTATTTGGCACTTCAATACTTTGGTCTTCATAAACTTTTTAGTTAGAAATTATTTGGTCAGGAGATTTATTTTGAATTTTGTTCTAGTTGGTAACTTTTTAGCTGGTAAATTTTGTTCAGATCATTTTTTTCAGCACTTCTTAAATGACAAATTTACTTCAAAAACATTGGACTTGGGAACGTTTTGTTTTCAAAAACCTTCTCTTAAAAATATTTCATTCAAAAAAAATTCATTTAGGAAATTTATCTATGGAAACTTCCTCCCAAAAGACAATCTCCCCAAATAACAATTGGTTTTTAGGAACTATTCCTTTGACAAATTTCATTCTGAAGGTTTTCATTTGGGAGCATTATCTCTAGAAACATCCTCCCAAAAGACAATCTCCACAAAGAAGACTTTTTTCTAGAACTTTTCCTTTGGTGAATTTCTTCTAGAGCCTTTCATTAGGTAGAAAAATCTTATCAAATAAATCTCTCTAAAGATCATTTTTCTCTTTGGCATTTTTGCTCAAAATCTTGGGCTTGCCATATCATATCATTGGGCCCAAAGGCAAAGTTTGACCTCTAATTAAACCATAAGCTGACAAGTGTCATAATAAAAAGTAACACAATGGCATCCCAAATGACTAAGCATCATAAATGGCATACCAACTAAGTGTAGTGGCAAAAATTAAATGGAGTAAAGGTGATGAGATGGTAGATGTTGGTGAATAATGCCACATGAACTAGAATGAATTTAAAAATATAAAACATTGAGACCTTAAATTATTTCATCTCATTTGATTTTCAAGAACTCTAGTGCACATAGACTTCTATAATTTCAAAATCCCTTGTTGTATCTAAAATGACTTGAAATTTGTGCAACAAAATTTTATACCACTATTTTAAATAGATTGCATCACACCAGCATCAACCAAAATTAATGGCATACTCATCTCAATGGGAGGCTATAGAGAAAATTGATCCATTTTAATGTCAGGAAGGCATATCAACAAAGGATAAATCAGTTGTAGTTGATTTGATTCCATTCAAACACTAGGCACTCCACTACAATGTAGCCAAACTAGAAGTCATTTTGTGCATTAAATTATTGTAAGAATTATTCATTGAAAGCAAAATTGTAAATGGTGGCTATCTACACTATGTCACCAAAAAAACCATTGTTGCATACATTTTAAGAGATGAATTCATGAGGTATTTATGTTTTCCATTTAAACACTACATTTGACTTGCATTGTTTAGTTACTTAGAATAAAAATAATAGTTTATAATAAGTAGTGGGGAAGTGGATTCTCCTAGGTGAGACTTTCAATATCAAGGAAACTATGAAGAATCCCATCCCCATCACTTGATTTAGGATGGGAATTAATATTGGAATGGCATTGTTGAATTGATTCTTTTCCCACCCAAGATTTAATTTTTTCCATCTATAAAGGGTACCCCTACTTGACCTAGTCATGACTTTAGATCACAACTATGCATTAGGGGATATCATTAGTTCCAACTTGCATGAATAGATTTGACATAAGGATAAGATACCCCAAGGTGTAAATTTATATATGATGTCACATATTTTACATGCATTCATGAGGACTATTTATAGACATAATGGTGTTTCTTGGAATCCCAACCCTGATTATATCAAGAATAGAAATCTACAATTTTGATTCTTTTGTTCACATCTATTCATACATAAGGAACATTTTTAGAATTACAAAGCACCTATATCCTCATGTTTGTATGCCCATTCATGGACACCATTAAGCCAATATTTCAAAGGAATTTCCAATACAATAGTGTATTTGGGTGACTATTATCTATACCTAGATTATACAGTCATCATGGTTACTAGACATAGGGTGGACCCTCTTCATCTCCCCAAATTTATCAAAAATAAAGTTACCAATAAAGATACTAATTTCCAAATATATAATGGTATTTATGAAAACTTCATAAAGTGTAAGAGAATCACTTTCCATATCTCCCATTTCACTATTAAGAGGATGTAGTATATATACAAGACACATTTTAGAGAGGTTAGGAATGTATGGAACGATTATGCATTGACTATTTTACCCTACAAGTATTGGAACCTATGGTAGAGACACGTTAAACTCTATCCATGGAGGTAACTAGTGGAGAGGTATAACCTTTATTTGAATATGATCCAAGTCATGAGGTAGGCGAAGAAGAGATATAATAAAAAAAAGTAATGAGCTTGTAAGGATTGAAAGCAAATGTACTCGTTAGTGTTGACCAATTTGGTAAGGGTGTTCTCTTCATTTCTCCCCTTATTATTTATCTTCTTATGACATTATTAGATGTTTCCAATATGAATTTTCTAGTTATTTCTACTTTTATTCATGTATCTGCTAGGCTTTTTTTTATTATGTTGACCATTTTTCCAACAAATGTTCCTACAGTCTCCATTCCTCTAACCAGTTTTCATTCAATCTCTTCCATTTTTCCTTAAATATCCACCTCTCCTCCCATAAGTACAAGCCAAATTGTCTACACATAATATTTTCAACTTTGATAAAATAGTGACACTTTATATCTTGTAGGAACCCATCGAGACTCAATATCTCTAAGTCCATGCCCTAAGGGGTGCACTAACGCATGGGTTGAAAGACCATTGGTGGTTTTTATGATTTTTATCCCTTATTACAACATTATTACCAATACAACCAATTCTTAAAACCATTCCCTAATCTATTAATCTCTTTTTACACATTCCTTTAGTCTTTTCCCAATGTCCATCCTTCTTTTCCTCACCTTAATTCCCTTTTGTTAGTTCACTATAATAGGTCGACTAGGTTGAATCTATATAGTATTGTGTTATTTTAACTTAGGAACTAGTTTGGTTCACAACCAATATAGCTCATGACCTAGTGAATAATTGTTTAAAATTATGGTAGGTCAACTGGGTCAACGCTATCAGCCAAGATTTTTGAAAGGGTTTAGGGTCAAAACTACCTATATATACAAGATCATTTCATCATTATTTCATATGAAATCAAGATTTATTATTTACTTGCATTTCTTTAAAATCTACTCTTTCAATTCTACTTAAGGAGTCTTAACTTAGGGTTTATACTAGAAAAATCTAGTCTTGTGGATAAGTATTTGATGATTTGGCCTTTCTTAGTGATTATTACAAACCACAACATCTTGTGAAGCCCCTTTATCTAAGAGAGGGACTGAGTCTTGATGGGTTCATCATTCAGGTAAATAATATCTAACTTTAGTCCTCTCTCTAGTAGGTAAAAGTATCATAAGTATTAGATTTGAATAATATTAATCTCTTTATTCCATGTATTAGATTTTTACTCATACATAGCTTAATTATGATTATCTTATGTATATTTTTATTGTTTACTAACCCCTAATATTGTGCCATAAGATTTGTTGAGCACTATATTAGATTTACATTACTTGTTATTAGTTTAGTGAGATATCAAAACACATGACCCCATTAGGGTTATTGTAAGATTTTGCTTGACTAAAGGCTTTGTAACCTTCCCTAGCACTATGTATTGAGATAAGAGATCCCCTAATCAATTCTAGAAGATCCCCATATTGTTCATGTTCCCAATTAACAAATGTGTACTTAATTAGAAGTGTATGGTATGATCTATCTTCTCCAAGTTAGGATTGATTTATAGACATGATGCATTTTTGATTACATATATTCTAGTGAACCCAATGTGAGTATGACCCTTATGTATTTTTGTTTCACTTATTTCATTATTTTATCATTTTTACTATCATATATTTGTGATACTGGGATGGCTTTATTGACACAGTTCTATATTCTATGCACAAGTATAACATATAGTTACATCAATATGACCCTGTTATATATTTGAAGGATTTTTACTAGGTTTAGGCTACTGGGTCGACCTAATTGAACTTATATATTTTTAGACTTCTAGTCTAGCATACTAGGTCAACCCAATAGACACAGTTAACAAAATTTTCAAGTACAAATCAAGGATCTTCAATAGTAATCTTATTTTCCTCTACACCCTCCAACTAACTAAGGCAACTTTCTATCCTTCTTTGACATTTATATCATTTTTTATAGTTCTATTTTTCATAGTTTTTAGTCTTTAAAACTACCCTTGTACAGTCAAGTAGGTCGAACCTATCAACATAGTCTTATATTCTTTATTTTATCTAGAAATCTAGATTGACTATTTCTATATAGTTCATTTTTAGACCCTTGCTTTCATAGTATAGAGGCGACACTGTAGACCTTATTCTATATTTTGTACATACACTATCAATTGAATTGACACTTTACTATGTTTCAAAGTTAGAATTAACCCTTATATGCTAGTAATTATCTCACACTTTCATTTCTTATGTCTTATATGATTATAATAGATCATATAGTCTAATGTGGTGGTTTTCAATATGCTATTTAGTTTCACTATTTTTATCTTCATTCAAATGCTACCAAATTACAAAATCTCAAAAACATATTTAACAATATCTACCCAAGGCCAACCTACTTGGATTTCATCACCAAAGGGGATGTTGACTTGGTTTTCTAGCCAAGTATAAACACATGGTTAATCATATATTTTAGCTAAGAAATTGACACCCTTATCATTGTGGTGTGTGAAGTGAGGGGTTAGGCCTCAACACCAAGCTGGTACCATTACCCATATAAATCCGTTTCAACCCAAACATTTTGAAACCATCATTAGATTATTTTCTAGTTCCTTTCTTATAGCCAACTTCCTATCACATCTAAAATTATACTCTAATAATTTTACAACATTGAGTTTGACCACTTAGTTAGCTTTTACTTTCCAAGTTGACTTCTTTCTCTTTATTCAGTTGTATATTGTATTGAAATTACTTGTATTAGCCACTGTTGGTGTAAGGTTTTGTGCTATGTGCCTCAATTAGATCAAGTTCATTGACCTAATTGATTGTGTGTTTATTTTCATTTGTTTATTTCCTAAAGTACTTTATAAATCATTATTGTTTTAGTACATAGTCATTTTTGTTGATATATTCTCTTACATACTATAAATTTTACCCTATTTCTTATACTAGGTCAACCCTGTTGACTATGTATAATTTCTAGCTCCTATTTTCTATACTAGTTTGACACTGTCAACTTTGTATGGGTATTAGACCTTGTATTCTCTACTAGGTTGACCAAATTGACTCTATATCTTTTTCTAATTTCGTTTTTTGTTGATCCAATTCTCTAATTCTATTTCTTTGCATTTTGTTCATTTTTATCTATTTATCATGAAGTCTCCTATCAGAATCTTCTTAGATAGTTTGAATCCATTTAGATACTATATGGGATGTTCATTTATCCCTCTTTTTAACTCCCAATATAACCATCACTTTTGGGGTACCTCTTCCCCTCTTTCATCCATCACTTATAACATGGTGCAACTCAAACCTCAAGATGAAGTTGATGGGTATGATATTTTTTATACCTACTGAGATACTTCTCATCTTCAAAACCTTCAAATTAATATCAGATAAATTGACACAAGTTTAATAAATAATCCCACTAATAATACATATTATAAAAACCCTCCTCCTAATACCAATTTTAGGAGTGTTCCCACCAACACCAACCCACCTCCTGATATAACTCAACTTCTTGCCCTAGTTATCGAATAAATGAACCTAATGTAAAACTCTAACACCAATAAAATGATGAAAATTTAACATCATTTGATTAATATGGCTAATCAATCTCTAGTTATCCATCCTCAAGCTAATCCCAATTACATTCCTCCACCTCTTAGAGATGCCTCAAACAATGCTATTCCTCAACCCATAATGAATAACAAGATGCTTGAAACTGATAACTCCTGAACCAAAATAGGTTGAACCTTATCCCCGATTAGTGCGAGTGCACACGTATTTTATTAAATTCAAAAAATCAAGTACATAAGGGTGCCTTTACTCCGTTAACCCTTTTACAATACAAACATGGATTTATATAGTTTTTACCAATGACTGGTAAAAACAAATAATCCTATAACCAACTAAATATGGGAAAACAACCCATAAGGTAGTTCTCATTAATAAATATAAAACATGAAAACTACCTAACAATTAATTTAAGTTTATTTTATGGGGGTGTCTTTAATAAAAGATACATGCCCCATTTACAATAATTATTTATTACCTACCAAAAATCTAACCTAATGTTAAAAATTTAGAACAAGTCCTAACAAACCCCCCTATGATCCAAAGTCAGGTCATTGGACACATACCAAGCATTTTTCTAAATTTTTCAAATTTGATTCTGTCAAGGGGTTTTGTGAAGATATCAGTTGTCTGATCAACAGGTGGGCAATATATTGGATCAAGAGTTTTCTTTGCCACTAACATTTTTAGATAATGGTATTTGATATCCATATGTTTTATTTTGGCATGAAACACTGGGTTCTTAGACATCTTGATTGTGCTCTAATTATCAATGTATAATTATGCAGGAGAAAACTAAGAAACTTGAAGATCTTCAAGAATATGATGAAGGTAAATAATTTATTTGGAAGCATCCCATGCTATAATATACTCTGATTCTGCTGATGAATTTTCCACTATATCATACTTCTTACAACACCAAGCAATGGTAGATGAACTCATATGCATAGTGTATCCTATGGTTCACTCTGTCATCCACACATATGCCAAAATCTGCATCACAATATCCAACAAGTTTTAATTTCTTGTTGCGGTGGTATTCAAGGCCATATGTTTTCATTCCATAAAGGTAATGAAGTACTCATTTTTTTGCATGCCATTGAATTTCTCTAGACTCATGCATAAACCTAGATAAAATTCTAACTAAAAATGAAATATCAGGCCTGGTAGTCATCAAGTATATCAAACCTCCCACCAATTGTCTATATGTGGTGCCATCAAAAAAGGCATTGCTATCATCCTTAGACAATTTCAAGTTACTTTCCATGGGAGTGAGGGAAAGTTTTCAATCAATCATAACAAACCTCTCTAATAACTCAAATATATACTTAGTTTGTGAAATGAAAATACTATGCTCTTTTTGAGTTACCTCTATGCCTAGATAGTAGTGAAGAAGTCCAAGATCTATCATCTCAAACCCATTTTTTAATTCCTTCTTCAAAGACTTGTTATGGTTTTCATCATTACCTGTGAGAAACAAGTCATCGACATAGAGAACAAGTATGACCATTTTCTTACCCTACACTCAAAAATAGAGAGTATCATCAGATTCACGGTGATGAAAACCAATGGATTTCAAGTATGAATCCATTTTCTCATACCAAGCCCTGGGTGCCTATTTGAGTCCATATAAAGATTTTATCAATTTACATACTTTGTGTTCAGTACCCACCTATTCAAAACCCTGAGGTTGTTTCATATAGACTTCTTACTGTAAATCACCATTTATAAAGGCACTTTTAACATCCAATTGATGTACTTTCCAACTATTTTGTGCTGCTAAGGCAATTACCATATGAATAGTGTGCCATTTGGTAGTTGGTGCAAATGTTTCCTCATAGTCAATACCTTCTTGTTGCGCATATCCTTTTAAAACAACTCATGCCTTATGTTTATCAATGGAGCCATCTGATTTATACTTAGTCCTATAAACCCATTTACATTTGATGGTTTTAACATGTGGAGGAGGATCAACTAAAACCCATGTATTATTGTTAAGTATGGAATCATACTCACATTTCATTGCCTGCTACCAAACATGTTTAGTAGATGCCTCTTCAAAAGTGGATGGCTTAGTCGAAGGAGTAACAACCATAGCATAGTTTACCTATTTTTGAGAATTCCTAGGCCCTATTAAACCAACTTCATTTGTTGTCAAGTCAAAAAAAGTACTTTGAGCCCATTTTGGATACTAAGTCAAATTATTCAATTTAGGGACTTCAGAATTCTCATCATGTGCATCATTTGAAGGAGGACATAGAGAATTTTCAATAATTTCTAAGTCATCAACCTGTGAACTTGTAAATGGAGAGGAAAGTGAAGGAATTTTAGTCTCATACCATAACTTTGAAGAGTTATCCCCATTATTCAAACCCTTATATCTTTTTTTATTTTTCCTCTCTAATCTATCAAGTTGAGAATCAATCTCTGCAGTGTTCATAGTCCTAAACTCATCAAATATTACATCTCAACTCACTATGAATTTTCATAAATCCTGTGCAAGCAAGTGAAACCCCTTTTTATCTTTAGAATAACCAAGAAAGATGCCTTTTTGACTTCGTGGCTCCAACTTAGTTCTATGTTTAATAGGAACCAAAGTAAAACAAAGACATCCAAACACTTTTAAGTGTTTAACTTTGGATTTAAACCCATACCGTGCCTCATATGAAGTTCGTCCCAAAAGTGCAACTGTGGGGGACTTGTTTCTCAAATACACAACAGTACTAATGGCTTCAGCCCAAAACTTATCATCAAGCTGTTTATAGTGCAACATGGCACGTGATATGCCCTCTAAATTTCTATTCATCCATTCAGATACTCCATTTTGTTGTGGAGTATAAGCATTACTATATTGTTGATGAATGCCATGTTCTCGACAATAATCTAAAAATTCATTAGAGGTATACTCACCTCCATTATCTGAATGAAGAGTGGCCAAATGTAAACCTGTTTCTTTTTTGACTAAGTGTAACCAATCAACAAACTTAGAAAAAACTTTAGATTTGTTTTTCATAAAGAATACCCAAGTCATCCTAGAAAAGTCATCAATAAATAAGACAAAGTATCTACACCCACTAATGGATGACTTTTTCATGTCACATACATCACTATGAGCTAACTGTAAACATCTGTTAGCTCTCCAAGATGACTATTTAGGAATTTTTTCTTGATTTTGTTTGCCTAAAACACATGACTCACAAAAAATACTATCTTTGCAAAAAGTGGTCAACCCATTCACCATACCATATCTCTACAAATCCAATAAAGAGTGGATATTCAAATGTCCATAGTAGAGATGCCATAACCACTGTGTAGACATAGTACCTGTACCTATGTCAATAACTACTGCAAGTTCTATATTTTGAGGAAGCACCTTATAATGCAATCTAACCAAGTTTCCATCTTCATATCCTATATAAATTGTTTTATAATCATCCTTCACTGAATTGATGTAAATGAGCCCATTTTCAAGCATAATTTGATAACCTTTCTTTCGAATAGTTACCAAAGAAATTAAGTGTTTCTTCAATGTGGGAACATACCAAACATCCTCCAAGTATTTTATAGACCCATTAGGAAGAAGAATTCAAATAGAACCAAATCCTAGTGGTATAAGCATAGACTTATCTACTAAGGCAACTGAAGAGAGAGAAGCTTCCTTATAAGACCAAAAAAAATCTCTCCTAAATGTCTTGTGTTTAGTTGATCCTGTGTCCAAAACACATACATCTGTGAGTTCATCTCTAGCCTCATATTCAATATAATCAATGTGCCCCAAAGTAGTGAATACAGATTCATGGGCAACATTACTAGACTCATCATAGTCATGATCAGCATACTGAGCAGATTTAGACTTAGTCATTTTTTGTGGCCTCTAAATTTTATCAAAAGGAATCCTACATTGTGAGGCAATGTGACCAAATTTTCCACATCTATGACACTGAATGCCTGATCTACCTCAACCTCTGCCGCTATATGAGTTACGACCATGTCCTCGACCACTTGTTTCATGTGAATGTGATTGATTATATTTTTGATTATTTGAATAACCCCTACCTCTATTTTGATATCTGCCTCCTCTGTAACATCGACCCCCTCTATAACTATTTCCTCTATTTTTTTGATGCCCAAATGAAGATGAACTAGGCTTTGACTCTAAAACATGGGCTTCTTCAATTTTCTTAGATTTATTGGGTAGAGAGAGGTCATGTTGGATGAGAAACTTAGCCAACTTATCAAAGGTGATGCCTGTAATCTTGTCAGAGACATGCAACATTTCAACAAAATTCCTATAAGACCCTGGTAGTCCTTTCAAAGTAGCAGTAACTATAAGGTCATCACCTAGTTTTCTAAAATGAGATTTAGTGTACTCAGTAGTGATATTTTTCAACTTAGACATATATTCTCCCATATCCCCATCTTTATCTAATGACAAAGTAAACAACTTCCTATCAATATCTATCTTCTAATGCTTAAGTTTTTTATCATACAAATCTGACAATGTTTTCCATGCAGTGTAACTATGAGGAGAATTTTCAATATGAACATAAGTATCATGAGTAAAACAACATTTAATAAGAGCTAAGGCCTTAGAATCGTGTAAATTGAATATATCTAATTTATCCTACTCTATTGGTAATGTGGGATTTTCATTCTTAACAACATCCCATAACTCATTAAAAATTAGTGAAGCCTCCATCAATCGTTTCCAATCTGAATAATTGGAAATTGTTAATATGTCAGCATCTAAAAGCAAATTTTGAATTTTTGGCATCTTGAAATGAGACAAAGTGTAGTAGATAAAAGTGATACAAAATGCAAAAGAAATGAAACAAATATCACACTCACTGCAAAAGACACTGCTTCTACGGGGTTTTGCACTTAACCTCCGCATAGAGCGTAAAAGAAAAACAAGTATTTTTGATGGTTTTTGCACTTAACCTCACCAAAAATCAATTATTACACCCTTATTTTTCCAAATTACAACCTTATTCCACCAATTACACCCTTATCTCACCACAAAACTATAAAAGAAATATGATTGAACTCCCCCATTTTTTTATTTTTTAAAAATAACACAATACAATAAGTATGTCTTTTACAAATTCGAATTTAAAAAGGGAATATTCCTTTTTCAAAAAATCATACTCCAAAACAAAAAGAACTTTCTCCAAAAAGAAGGGATTTGAACCGTTGACCTCCTCCTTTGCAAACTTCTTACAAAATAGGCTTAAGCAATTGCTCTAAGAGCATTTTCAAAACATTACACTCACAAATTTCTACTTATACTAGATTTTGTGTATGAGGGAAAATTTAAAAAAATTACATAGGAGTAAATAAATTCAACTTTTTCCCTTTTACAACCTTCTCTTCCAAGCTATCTCTTGTGGGACCTAGTCATAGCAAATTTTATGAAAACCAAACTTCAGAAATATACAAAAAATATTTCCAATTTTATACCTGCACCATGCTTGCCTGGGATGCCATGGCTACTGCTGGAAGTTTCTATTCACCTGCTCTCTCTCTCTCTCACAGGACGTACAAATCCATACAGGCATGATAAAATAGATTTTAACTAATTTTTGGCAAATTTTCTAAGGTATATTTGTAGGGAATGAGTTGAAAATGAATCCAAGGCATTGGAAGGCCATACAACATGCCATATAAGTTCAAAAAATTCCTGGATTTTCAATTTGAATGAAAAAATAGGGGTTTAATACCATTTGATCAAGATTGGCATGTGTTTTAGCTTTTAAGAGGCTTGAGAATGAATGAAAATAACAAAGGCAGCCACGAATGGAAAATTTTAGAGGTTTTCAACAAGAAATAGGCTATACAAATCTGGTTTTTGCTTTAAAAACAATGAATTTAATAACATTTAAATGCTAAAATTTTATTTTTTATGCCAAATTTGGAGTTTGAACATAGGAAAATGGAGTATCAAATGGACAAAATGACCAGACTATGGTATATACAAAATATACAAGTTTAAATGTAATAAATATTTGAAAAATTAAAATAATTTAATAAATTTTCAAACATTTAAACCAATAAATTTTTTCATTTTATATGGCATACCTTATTTCATGCCAAAATGATATCACGTGAATTTGATTTTTCACCTTGCTCCTTTGAATTCACCAAGCTCATAAAATTACCATGCTCTGATACCACTAATAACTCCTAAACTAAAATAGGTTGAACCTTGTCCCCACTTAGTGCGAGTGCATAAATATTTTATTAAATTCAAAAAATCAAGTACATAAGGGTGCCTTTACTCTGTTAACACTTTTACAATGCAAACAAGGATTTATATAGTTTTTACCAATGACCAGTAAAAATAACTAATCCTATGACCAACTAAATATGGGAAAACAACCTGTAAGGTAGTTCTCATTAATAAATATAAAACATGAAAATTACCTAAAAATTAATCTAAGTTTATTTTATGGGGGTGTCTTTACTAAAAGATGCATGCCCCACTTACAATAATTATTTAATACCTACCAAAAATCTAACCTAATGTTAAGACTTTGGAATAAGTCCTAACACAAACTATTCAAAATGAGCCTTTAACTCCCTTAATTATGTTAATTGATATTGGTAACATATCTAAAACTATCAAGTATGATGGGACTAAGGACCCATCCTTATTTATTAAATCCTTTGACAACGTTTACAAAGAGTGGATTCAAACTATTACCTTCACCACAACTAAAATCTTAGTCAAAATCTTCACTGGTGATGTATTAGAATGGTACAACCAATTAACCCAACATTATATTTGTAAACTTGAAGATTATTCAATTCATTAGTTAAAGTGTTTCAACATAATGATCTTCTTAAAAAATGTCTTAACCACTTCATCAATGCTAAGCAATTTCCCATTGAATCAACTCATGACTTTATCAAATGATGAAAATCATTCACCCATAAATCCCACCATAACATGAATAATGATAACTTGTTCAAAATATTTATTACTACTTTAACTCCTTCTCTTCAATACAATGTTTTAACCTTTGCTCTCCAAACACTTAATGAAGCTCTTGACTAAACTAGACATCAAGACGTTCTCATAAAGCAATTCAAACCTAATCCTAAACTTCTAAAAGGATATTTACAATCATCTAATAATTCTATCATTATAAATACTCCACAACCTAAACCTAAAATTACCAAAGTTGACATCCTTTCATCTTCTCACACACCACTTTTTGTGCAACAAATGAACCAACTCTTACCACCCTCTAGACCTTTGACCTATCCTAAAAATCCTCCTAAATGGTATGACCCTAATCAATTTTGTTGGTTCCATGCCAACATTTATCATTCCCATGAATATTTTAGATGGATCACTAAATTTTTTGTCTCATATATGCTTGGTGATTCATTTCTTCAAGAAGCCATACTCAACCTTCATCATCAAAAGTACACCACTACTTGTCAAAAATGTTAGATTTCTAAAGATTCTACCTTAAATAACCAAAAATATGTTTCCAATAACCAACCCAATACCAATGATGTTTGTGCCATTAATGCTGATTATGACCAATATTATAACAATTCTTAATATGTTAACACTTTTAAGGTCAATTGTCATCATAAATCAGCTCACAAACATCCCATTACCAAACATAAGAAGCCATATTTAGAAGAACAAATTCTCAAGGATAGTACCACTACTAATTTAGTTTTTGAAGCCCATGAGGAACAACTTCCTCCTTCTGAGCCTCCAACCACATCTATTCTTTCAAAATCTACTTTACATCTTAAACCTCATGTTGGTTATTCTTCTAAATCTCATTAGAATTTATTTGAAGAACTTAACTCTATGTCTTGTAAGATTCCACTTATGGATTTGGCTCGTATTTTACCCTATCATCACAAGTTGCTTATGCAAGAACTCTAAAAAATTGACGCTCCATACTCTATAGATGAATAACCACCTTATATATAACCTCAACCTACCAACATAAATAGCATTGAAATCATGTGTCCTTCTTCCAATCCTTCTATTGATTTTCTTGAATAGGAAATGATCAATGATGAAATTCTTTTTCATGTTGATGATTCACCACTTTTATTAAAATAGCCATTAATACCACCCTTATCCATGAATTTATAGTTGATAAAGGCTCTAGTATTAATGTTACATCTTTTTGGTGTATCCAATAACTTGCTTATAACAAGGATCATCACAAACAAACCCATATTACCTTTCGTGGTTTTGATAAGACTAATCAAAAACCACTTGGTTGCATTTGGATTCCATTAACCATTAGACCTAAGAGCATTTTAACTAAGCTTATGGTCCTTGACTTACCCTTATCTTATAATATACTCCTTGGTCATCCATAGACTCATTGAATGAGGGACATTACTTCATCTAGTAGTCAATGCATTAAATTATTACATAATGGCAAACAATATAAGCATGAGGCTGATCCCAACCCATGGAGTATTCAACTTCCTAATCCAAAATCTCAATATCATACTCCTATTATTCCTTAAATTAATATTGATTTTTTATTTGAGTTTATCAATAGCAATCCTAACTTACAATTTACTTTTGCAGATTCCAATGAAGATGAACATAATTATTTGCAACATACTTGCAATACTACCAAATTACCTCCATACATTTCATAGTGGCTTCCTCCCTCTTTATTACCTTGGGACTATATTATTCCTATTATTGATGAGATTAGTAACTTTTCCCTTTGATGTAATGCTCAAGAGCCTTCTTTACCTAAATATGCCTTCACTTTTAATGATTTTGGACTATACAAATTATTTCAAGATCCTCTGACCATGTCTTCATGTAAATTTAGTAATATTGATATTTCACCTTTTGAAACTCCCCCTGACTCTCAAGCATGTACAATTTCTCCAATATATGATCATAATTACATAATGACCCAAGTTCAATCTTGAGACTTTGATGTCCACCACTATTATAAAAACTTAGCTCAATTCCATGCATTTAAGTAGGATGTCTATAAAAAAACTTATGACTATTAATTTTGATCCAGAAGGTTATGTGCCTCCTGCCAATTCTTCACTTCTTGATACTCTTTGGGTGGTAGAGAAAATTATACCTTCTAAATTTCTAAATTTTTTTACATGTCCTTTACCACATATATATCCAATCATTACATCTAATCCTTCCCCTATCACCAAAACCACCAACAATCTAATACCTTATGATCCATCTCCCTCTCCTACTCCTAAGATTACACTCAATTCCAAGGTAACTGATGTCTATTAGATACATTCTAATTATGATTGCCATGGTAATTGAATTCTTGATCTAGAAGTAGATATTGAGTATTATGGTCCTCTTCCCACCTTGCCTAGTGACGAATCTATCCTTGAAATACTTCAAGCATATAAACCTCAACTTCTTCAACAACATCATAATTTGGGAACTTTTCAAACTAAAACCCCTTATTTGAACAACTTCATTTCTAGCATTAATCCCAAAACTAATCCAATTTATTATTTACCTAATGCACCATACCATTTTTAAGATGATAATGCCTTGTTTATCTAAGAAACCACTTGTATTGAGTATGGTAATCCATCCTACCCTCAACCAATTATAGTTTCTCATGAACTCTCACCTATTGAACATGATAACTTTACATTATATTTTAATAAATATCATGAGATATTTACTTGGTCCTATGAGGACATGCCTAGTATTGACCTTAGAATTATGGTGCATCACATTGTTACTTATCTTGGTGCTAAGCATATGCATAAAAAATAAAGGAAATTTCCACCTAAGGTTTCCACTTTATGACACAAGGAAATCATCTAATTACTCAATGCTAAATTTATCAAACTAGTGGAATATTTTGAATGGGTTTCTAACATTGTTCCTATTTGGAAAAAGGTCATGATGGTCATTCACATTTGTATTTATTTTAAAATCTTAACCTCAATTGTCTTAAGGACAACTTCCCTTTACCTTCGATAGCTACCATCATTAATTTCAAAGCTAGTTACAAAATATTTAAAAATATGTCTTTGGTGTCACATCTAGAAAATTGTTAGGATTCCTAGTCTCTCTCCATGACATCGATGTTGACCTAGCTAAGATTAGTGATATCATCAACATTCCCATTCCTCATTTAATTCCAAACATTCATACTTACTTAGGAATGCTTGGGGCAATTAGATGATTCATCTACAAAATGGCTTATCTCATTCACTCCATTAATTCTCTTATTAATAAAGGTAATGCTCTAAAATGGATGGACCCTTGTCAAAAATCCTTTGATAACATGAAATAGTCATTGCTTCACCAACCTACACTTCATCCTCATTCTAACAATCGACCACCATTCCTATATACTTCTTCCACACCTATATCAATTTGGAAAATTCTTCCCCAATAATATGATACTAGAAGAGAGTATGCTATCTACTATATAAGTTGATCCCTAATCGACTATGAGAAACATTATAAAAAAGTAGAAAGCTATTATTTCACCATTTATTTCATAACTAAAAAAGTTTGACACTACATTCATACCAGACCAATTACGTCATCATTCATTCCAACTCCCTTCATCACTTCTTCTCCAAAGCCTTTCTTCCTAGAGATGTAATTGGAAAACGGATGGTCCACCTTATGAAATTTGATCTCCATATTATGACTCAAAATTTTGTTAAAGGAGAAGTCATAGCTGATCAACTTGATGTAGCTCCTATTTCAACTACTAATAAATTTCAAGATAGTCTTCTAGATGAAAATATCCTCTATATTAAAGGTCTTAATCATGTTATCTCTCTCAAATATTACATTCATAACTTTACCACTAATCTTAAAGAAAATAATCTAGATGAATCCAATATTTCCCCCAATACTACTAAACCTAAACTAGTTATTAAGGAGCTTCCTAAAGTTAATGTTTACTTACATGAAGATAATTAGACCCTTCACTTTGATGGTGATAAATGCCTTCAAGGAGTTGGGTTAGGTTTTATTCTTACAAGTCCTCTAAACAAACTCATACCTTTATCTTTTTGCTTCACTTTTGATGTCACCAATAATATGGTTGAATGTGAAACTTTAATCTTAGGCATGAGAGTTTCTCTTGATGTAGACATTCAATATTTACATGCCTTAGGTGATTCTTAGCTTATTTACTACCAAATCAATGGTGATTACCAGTGAAAAATTGAAAATATCATTACCAGTCATCAAATTAAAACCACTCTTGATAAGGATTTCATTTATTTTACCATCGAGCCTATCCTTAGAGATCAAGATTCCATTGTTGATTCCCTAGCTTCTCTCTTTCATCCACACCAAGTTCTTTCTAATCCCACTTTTCTTATACAATAATAAAATATCCATCCCCAACTCAAGAACTATATTCTCTTATCTACCACATCGAGGATATTACCATCTAAAAAATCCCATGGTATAAAGACATCATTCAATTTTTTAAACATCAAACTTATCCTCCTAACTTAGACTCTAGCTAAAAGACACATATTCATAAACAAGTTTTCAAGTATGTATTTATAAATAAAATCCTTTATTATCTCAATGTTGAAGGTACCTTACTCTATTATGCTATGAAATATTATGTCCCTCCTCTTCTTAAATAAGAACATGGGGTCATTTGTGGTGTCTATTATAGTAGACATGCTATAACCTACAAATTCCTATGCATGCATTACTTTTGGCCTACTCTTGAAAAATATGCAAAAAAATTTGAAAAAAAATGTAATCTTTGTCAAATTCAAGATGATTTAATTCATTCACCTTGATCCAATATTCAAACTATCGAATCTCCTTGGCCAATATCCATGTGGGGACTAGATATCATCGTTAAATTACCTCACTCCCAAGATGGGCATATTTGTATCATCACTGCTACCAAATATTTTACCAAATGGGTTGAAGCCATGCATCTTGTTAATGTCACCAATAAAAATATTTAAAATTTTATTCTTAATCAAATCATTTGCTTCTTTGGTGTTTCCCATACTATCATTTCAGGTAATGGTGTTAATTTTAAAAATAAAGATGTTAAATAACTTTATGTTAAATTCAAGATCAATCACAAATTTTATACACTTTATCATCCATAATGTAATAGTCAATCTGAGGCTACTAGTTAAATTCTAAACAAAATTTTCCAAAATATAATTCATGAAACCCACATGGATTGGAAAATTCACCTTTATCCTTCTCTTTGGGCCTATCACACTAGTATATGTACTGCCACTAGGGCAACACTATTCTCTCTAGTATATGGTTATAAATCAGTCCTTATTTTGGAAATTAAGATTCCCTCTCTTCATATATCTACTCATGGTATCATTTTTATGAATAATTACTTAAATATCTCTTTAATTCTCTTTATCTCCTTGATGAACACCATTTTTTACACTTTATAACATACTCACCAATACAAGGCTTGTATTACTAAATAATATAACAAATATGTTAAAATTCACACATTTAATTTTGGTGATCTTTTCCTTAAATTATATTACACTCATGACAAATTAGGTAAATATGACCTAAAATGGTGGGGTCCATATTTAGTCAAAGATATTCTCAATCCATGTACTTACTACCTTTAAACCAATGCAAGCCATATTTTTAAGGAGCCAATCAATGGACAATTCCATAAGAAGACTTTGCCTAAACATTTATTTCTTTTTATATATTCTATCCAAATCTATCTAACACTTTTTTATGTTACTTACATGAGTCTCTCCCTATGCAATAGTTATCTCTTTTTAAAATCCTTTAGTACTTCCTATTTCATATTTTGGTTTCCCCTTCTCTCATGAGTTGCATTGTAAAACTGTGGATAGGACCTAGTTTTCCTCATGATGTATCATGGTATTATTTATTTTCATACTCTTTTTACACACCATTTTTCACCCCTTGTGTTTCTCTTTTATGATTTTCATTACAAAAACATGGATAGGACCCAATCTTCCTCACAAAATACCATCTTTTTCTTACCTCATTTATTTTTCACATGTTTTTTGGTACCCTCATGGGTTTCTCTTTTGATGAGATGTAGTATAATACCATGGATAGGACAAGGCCTTCCTCATAAAATTACCACCTTTTCATTCATTTTATATAATGTGTTATATAATAGTCACAAGTTTTTGATCCTTGTTCCCAACCTTAGCTTTGACTTCTTTTGTTAGATGTAATTTTAATAATTATCTATGTTAGCATGTTTTCCTCCACATCCCTTATTCTTATGATAAGGAATCAAACTTTATTGTCATTGTATCCCTTTTTCATCCTTTTTCACATTTTTTGAAATTTAAAGTAATTCAAATTGTTCCATGTGTCATTCCTCTTGATTTACCTTCCTTTCACTCTATATTAGATAAAACAAGGTCAATGTTAAGATATCACTTTTATTTTACCTAGATTTATGAGACTCTTAGACCCCATCCTATCTCAATTTATCTCTCTTAAAAACCAAGTCCCAAGTATTCAAATGAAAGTCATCTTTAGCACCCATGTTTGGTTTTTCAAATCTGTATGGAGGAAGAATAAAAAAATCCATCAAAAAAGTTAAAAGACAAATCATTTGAAACAAAAGGTAATGATATATAAAAGGAAACATACCAATATAAAAAGTAAAATCACACCAAAATATGTGTTTACAATCACATCTATCTCTAATCAAAGATCAAAATCCACAGTTGGCCTCTCATAGAGTTAAGGTACATTGGGGTGTGTTAGGACAATAGATTGAAATAGGAGAATTCAGTAAACTCTATGTTGCTACTTAATTTCTCATACAAGTACCCAATCTTCACAGTAGACTAATGAATTTATAAGGGGTCCTAAGGAATGGGGAGCACATTTTGAGAAGGTAGTTCCATTTTACTTTTCATGCATATAGCCTTCATGGGATGATCTATATACTACATTTCTTGACCTAGGACTTGTGTAGCTAAGAGAAGTTCTTTATAGATCTTAAGGTTTAAATTCCTCTTATTTTGATAAACTTAATTTGAGTGTCTTGATTTTGATAAATATGTCCTCTACCTTGGTTTTTCCTTCATTCTCCCTTCCACCCATTTCATTTTCCCCCTTGATAGGCAAATTGTGATTCTAAATATGTTATCCCTTTTTCTATATCTACTTCTTCTTCACCTCTTAAAAACATGCTAGCACAACTTTGTTTTAGTTTTATCTATATTTAGAGTGAAACCACATGTTTGAGTAAATTTGGATTACTTTCTTTATACCATAGAATTATATTCCTAGACTTGTTTTGCTTCTTTTACCATTTGCCATTATTTTACTACCCTTCTATTATGGGCACCTAAGTTCATACATTTTTACATTGTTGAGTGAGATAAGGATTTATACTACTCAATCATCAATGTTGTTTTACCACTTTTTTTCTTTTACACTTGATGTTTGATTGCCATCCTTTTTGACATGTATCCTTAGTTTGACTTGGTGAGTTTGACTTTCTTAATTGAGGTTTACTTATTTGAGTTTTTGGTCTTTAATAGATTTTAATTTTTAGTTACCTAGTTTAATCTTATTTTTGAATTGGTAATTTGGTCTAACATAACACTTGTTACACCAAATTACCACGTACGTCTCATCCACATAGCACCAATTATTTTGGCTTTCCTACATTTGTTTATTTTTGCTCTTTAGATTTGTATTCTTGGGTTTGTTGAAAGCAGTCTCTATGCCCTCCATAATCAAAAATAACAATAGAACATACAACCATCTTGTAGAAAAGGCAAGTCAAGGTATGCCTCACTTTTAATTTATTTGTTATTTCCCTTTTTAGTCATTTACTTTTAGTTATTTTTTCTTTAAAATACTATATATTTTTTAGCATCAGTGTTATGTGTTCTTATGTTCTTTCTTGAAGCACCATCTCATTTTTCACCTTAGTGACATGTGATGAGCTTCGAGTGGGGCATATGTACAAACATAATATTTTCAACTTTTATCAAATAGTGATGTTTTACATCTTTTAGGAACTCATCAAGACTCAATCTCTTTGAGTGCATGCCCTAAGGGGTGCACTAAAAAAGTGGTAGAAAGACCATTAGTGTTTTACAAGATTGTTGTCCCTTATTACCACATTATTACCAATCCAACTAGCTTCTAAAACTATTCCCTAAGCTATTACTCCTCTTTTACACACTCCAATCATTCAACACTTTCCATCCTTCTTTTCCTCACCTCAATTTTTTTATTTAGCTCTACTAGGTTGACTAGGTTAATCCCGTATAGTTTTGGGTGATTTTCACTTAGGAACTATTTTAGTACTTGGATAACCTAGCTCATTACCTAGTGAATAATTATTCAAAATTGTGCTAGGTCAACTGGGTTAACCCTATCAACCAATATTTTAGAAAGGGTTTAGGGTCAAATATGCCTATATATATATATAAGATCATTTCATAATTATTTTATATGTAATAAATAGTTATTATTCACATGCACTTCTTTACAATCTCATCTTCCACCATTCTACTTGAGGAGTCTTAGCTTAGGGTTTCTACTTAGATATTCTATTCTTATGGATAAGTCTTGGAAGCTTTAGTATTTTTTAGTTATCTTTAAAAACCACAATAACCTCTTACAAATCCCCTTTGGCTAAGGAAGAGATTGAGTCTCGATGGGCTCATCATTTAGTTAAGTATTCTCTAACTTTTCTTCTCTTTATAGTAGATAAAAGTATAATCAGTATTGGATTCAAATAATATTACTCTCTTTATTCCATGTATTAGGGTCTTACTCATACATAGATTAATTAATATTATCCTATGTAATTTTTTATTACTTACTAACCCCTCATATTGTGCCACAAGTTTTGGTGAGAACTAGAGTAGATTTTATTTACCTATTAATAGTTTAGTTAGATATAAAAACACAAGACCCTCTTAGGGTTATTGTATGATTGTTCTTGACTAGAGGCTTTGGAACCCTCCATAGCACCATGTATTGAAAAATAACATCCCATAATCGGGTCTAGTAGATCCCCATATTTGTCATGTTCGTACATAACAAATGGGTCCCCAACTAGAAGTGTATGCTATGATCTATATTCTCTAAGTTATGATTGATTTATAGACATGATGAATTTATGATTTCATACACGATCCATCACCCAAGTATCAGCCTCCTCTACTCAACTAAGTTCACAATGTCCTTCATTAGGAGTAGTACTAACCACAACAGTGGTGGAAATAAAGAGATCACCTAAGAAGAAACCTATATATATTATGTATCCCATGCCACACATAGAGAATGTAGAATATTCCAAGATAATTTGGACCTCAATGCCTAAAACATCCATTGAGCCAAATCTTAAACCTAAGCCTGAAAAGGATACAAAATTAAAAACCCAACCATTGGAACCATTAAAGTTAGCTCTTGTAGAATCAACTAAGGATTTAGGAGTGTTAAATTACAAGATTCATAATTTTAATATCACTAAGAATCCCACCATGATCTCACTCTTTGAAAAAGCAATATCTTTAACAAGAAGGGTTAGGAAGAGGAAAATTGAAGATATCAATGGTAGAGGGCTAATTCTAGAAGAAAGAGAAGAAATTTACTATCTTTTAAAAAGGTAAGATAAAAAGAAAGGTTAGCCACCCATATTAAGGGACTCAATTCCTCCATGGATACCCATATTAAATTAGTATTAGAAATCCATGAGGAAATAGATTAGGCTAGAAAAGAACTAGAAATAGAGATAGAGACTCTTAGAGAGAACCAATAGGTAATCTATGTTCCCTCTAGCATAGAGAAAGATGTACAGAGTGTGGTATTAATATTATACAAAATTTTAGATACAATTCATTCTTTAAGATTCTAATTGGCTCCACATGTAACTACAATAATAAAATTATTCAAAATTCTCAAAGAAGATGTGAACATGTTAAATTTATTTGTGTTATATACCCTTAATAAGGAATTCAACAATTTAAATATGATGACCCCTTTAGAGGTAGCTAATGCATTAAATTTAGTACTCATAAGGACTCAGGATGCTCATGATTAGGTGAATTTTGTTGATGCCTTATTTAATAATCTCACTAAAAAATCATGTGGTACAAATTTTGAATGAGCTTGAATTAACATGAATAAGAGATAACAATTGGAAGCTAGTAGCTGATCTATTTTTGATCAAATGATTCAAAAAGATTTGGACAATTCCAAACAAATATTGCAAGGATTGAGTTTACAAGATATTGAAGTAAATTTGAGTATATAAAAGAAGAAAGCACCTGAAGTGGAGGTGTTTTAGGTTGGCTTCTGAACTACCAAGATAGAGCATGTGAGGCTATCAGAATAGGTACACAGGGTAACCAGACCCCCTCTCCTTGATATGAACTTAATTTGAGCATAAAATTCCAAATGGTACAAGCATTACCAATAATTGGATGAAAAGATGAAAGCATCCTCATTACACCCTACTAGCTCAGATTAGGATCCACTTAAAGTGTTAGTCACACCACTACTAGTAACTTTAGTCCCTCCTCAATCACCAAGTACATCATCTCACCCTATTATCTCAAATCTAGTTATAACTATAGATCAAGCTATGATTTCTTCCCTTGCCACAACTCTAGTCACCACATCTATTACAATAATAATTTCAACTCCAATAACTAGCATATCCCCAATTATAATTGTAGTTCCAACTATAACTTTAAAAAGTGTCAAGAAAGAGTTAATTTAGCCTTATTCAAAGGCTAATTTTGTATAATTTTACATGTAATTATTACAAATGGATATCTAAGTCTTGTTATGTCTATGTTGTAATTAAAAAAAATCATTTTTTCCAACATGCACACATTGCATGTTTGAGGTAATCTATTAGTTATAACATGCGAATTCTTATCAAACTAGATCTTATGTTATAGTTATTCTAATGTAACTAAATGTTTTATAGACTTGGAGGACAAGATGACCCCTTTCCCAGTCCTGTAAATACATGTAAAACTCTCTTTTCAAAGGCTCAATTTTTTTTTATCAATATACAAGAAGAGATCAAGAGATTGATTGCCATGAAATTGTGTTTGTTCTTTTTTCTTCACTTTTTGTGTCAATTAAATTTAGATTTCTTTATTTGTATCAATTCAATAATTCTAAAGTATATTAATGCTACAGATGAGTCTAATTGTTTTAGTTGATGAATATTGATCTAAGATGTGCGACAACAATTAAGAATTGGTAAATTTCATTAGTTTAAGTATTTATTATATGTTGAATTGATAATATTAGGTATCTAGATGTATTTATTTTAAAATAGTCATCTAGATGTGAGCTATAACTACCCTATACAAATTTTTGGTCCAAGTTGTAATCTCTCATATAAGGGTGTGAAACATCATACCTAAGGAGAGAAACCTTTAGTTGAGATAATTATGAATCTTATACATGTTTTCCTAGACTAATAATGATGTTTATTTGTAAGTGTGAAATAGATACAAGTAGCAAACACTAGTCTTGGAGATGCTTGTCAACCAAAGAAACAATCTTAGAAGTGACCATTCAGGAACATAAAGCCTTCTTTTTTGTCTTATCCTTCTTTCCCTTTCAAATTTTATTTGAGATCTACCCACCATTAGAGTAATTATCCACCCATCCAAATCACTTAGTGAATAGTTTATACGATATTCCACACATCCATCCATAAAACTTGTTTAAACAACCCACAAGATCAACCTTTTCTTCTATCACTTAGTTGTTTTAACTAAATACCTACAACTCATGCCTCAGAGTGAAAACTCATTCCATAGTGTTCACAAAATATTAGAGGATACCTAATTTAACTTTTTGTGGTGTGCATAAAACCCACATCAATAATAATTTTCAAACCTATGACTATATCTATACAATATGTACTACACCTAGTGTATTATTTTGGCTAATCTAGACTACCCTAAAGCTAGGGAGACTAGACACTAGTGATATGTAGTGGATAATAGTGCCTTGTGCTTCTAGTGTCCTAATACATAAATAATGTCTACCTAGTCTAAATTTTAAATGGTTAAACTACTTTCTTAGTCCTTTTTTTCATGTGTCTTACATGTGTTTGGTTTTCAAAATTGAGCCTATGTGCTACAAATAATCTATCAATAGAAATTTAGGAATCTGATCTCTAGGATAAACATATATGAATGGCCCCTCTTTTGAGGGTAGTTATGTAACCTATGTAAGAATTTTCCTCAAAATAAAATAACTTTACAATATGTGTTAGCCAGATCATATTAATAATTGTGTGATATTCTAATAAAATATGGAAACATAACATCATAATGTAAAAATATCTAAGCATAAATATGTGGTAAAATATGTATGTTTTAATATAGAGTTGTAAAATGGTGTCAAGATAGATGTAATCAAAGTGTATAATAACAAATTTGAGTGGCTACCTAGGGGTGTAGGGCATGATGTCCATCACAACACCTAAGTAGGAAGGATAGATGCATGAGCTCCCTTATGGCATCAAAAATTGTTGTGTGTAACAAGCAAAGACAAGTGTCATGGTGAATACACATACACAAAAGCATACCTATATAACACATGATCCATGCAAAATTAGGCCAAGGGAACACAATACAATGGATATGGGCACATGTCACTAAGTTTGAGCATAGAATACATACAAGGACATGTTCAAATGTAAAAATATACAAATAATAAGTAATTTAGCTTAGATCCACATAAAATAAAATGTTCAAATTTATGCATATACAATGAAAAAATTACACACAAGGGACATGGGTATGTGTCCAAGGTATAAAAACATAAAATTGGTGTAGATATAAATAATAATGGCATTTTCCAATGCCATCTAAATGTAAGAATAATAGTAAACACAATAAAATCTAAACTAGGAAATCTAGAAATGAAAGCATGTATAACTATTTGTAAAAATCTATATAAATGATAGGATGTACATATTCTAAGTATAAACTAGTGATAGTCAAAAAAAATCTAAGTATGAGTAGAAATGATTAATATCAATATATATCAATGCATAAACTAGAATGTATAGAATGTAAGGATAGAAATTGGTAATAGAAACTATGTATGAAATGCCCCTGAATGGGCTGATGTAGAAAATGAATAAACGTAAATAAGTTTATATACCCCAAATGGGTAGATGATAGCAAGTTTGGATCAGTGTAGTCAGCCAAAAACCTATATGTAATCTATAATCACTTGAAAAGAACAAGTGAAACATGTTTGTTGATGCAGGAGCATCTACAATAGCTTCATGGAGGACTAGTTGAGATCATCAAAGATGCAAATTCAAATGATATTCTAGTGTGAAATTTCAAATTCTTGTTTTTCCCTCCAAATTGTGTTTAGATCTCAAAATTTTTCCTTGAGAGTAAATGTAATTATCAAAAGTGAAAAGTGAAAAGGTAAAAAAAAGTGATTTTTTGGGCTATTGAGGAAATAAGGGAGAAATGGTTGAAAATATTTTCAACCTTAGTATATTGTTAAAGATTAAAAACTGTATTTTGTTTTGCCTTAAGCCAAATTGGGCGTAGAGGTTAGAAAAGAAGTTCTTGAAAAGAGAAAAAGGAGAATTCATTCAAGAAGGATGAGAGGGATGTAGAGGAGAAGAAGGACAGAGAGGAAAGGACGTCTCATTCAAGGGAAGATAACCAAGAAGAGGAAAGGATCTCAAAGGATGTAAGAATGAAGGAGAAGGAGAAGTTGCAGGTGGAGTCCAAGAATAAGCATGGATGTGAAGGTGTCATAAGCCTTTAATCAATGAACATTATTTCTAATTAATTCTATTTGAAGAGGAAATAAAATAAGTTTGATTTCCATGATTATGTGATGGTTTCTTTTATGGAATTCTGGTAACAGGCCTGTGTATGTGTATGTGCATGTGTATTTGTATGATGGTTCTCTATAGAACATTGAGAAAGATTGGTTATTTTGTATGTTTGGAATAATTTAAAACTAATATTATGTGACCAAGATACCTTAAAGAGCTTTAATTGTTATAAAAAGCCTAAACAGGGCCTAAACAAAATATTCAGGCATACAGACCTACAAATCACTGTCCAAGATAAAATCAACGTGAAATTCTTTGCATGAAGTTTATAATAGCATGGAGATAGGTATATAAGTAAATTATAAACTTAAGAGAAGAATAAATAAACTTTAGAAACCCCTTTGATATCCTAAAACTCCAACAGTTGGCTCTCAGGCCTGTAGATGACAGTATACAGGCAAAGATAAGAAAGTTACATATTTTGCATAGTAAATGGATTGATAAGTTCATATTTGATAGATAATATGAATGAGAAAATAATTTAAGATATTTACATGTTTATACATTACCTTGGAGCCCTATTGACCATTGTGTTTGAGGAGAAAATCATGAACCATGTTGACTGTCATGTACATACAGTCAAAGACAACTGAGATGTTAAGCATTGGAAAACATAGAAGAATGGTATGGTTTGGATAATGATTGGATAAGGTGTAGATTATTAAAACATACCTTAGTAAATTTATTGGAACCTTTGAAATAGGGTAAAACACTCCCAGTCACAATTACTATGCTCTCGGCCTGTGTAAGTCTGTATAAAACCCTGAATTAGGGTCTATCCTTTAAAATGATTTTAAATTCTTGAAAATTATTGAAATTTTTCAATCTGACCCTTGAGTATGTTAAAAAAACTATTGGAAGTGGTTTCCAAGTGTTGTAGTATGGATAAATACGGAAAAAGTCAATTGCCAAGTGAGTTCTAGGTGCATGTGAAGAGAAGAGAATAGACCAATATAGGAAAAGTAAATTTCTCCAAAGAAGTGCAATAAAAAATGTTTGATTCCCCTGTAAGAAGGTAATGGGTATCTATGATGATGCTTTTTTTTATTATAAAGTCTGTAATTTACTCTGGACAAGGATTTTTGCACAAAAAAATGGATAATTAAAACAGGGCTTAAAGAAGAAAGTACAATTCCGTACAAATTAACCTCATGAGATTTTATAGTATGTTATATAAGGGCTTAATGGGTATCCAGAAATGGTTTTACTTTCATTATTGAGCTAACCTAAAAAGAGTTATGGCCAATATATAGAGAAATAGGGCTAAAAGAATGAATGATCTAAATAGGTCTATATAAGTATGTTAAAATGTATGGGACATCTCTAGAAGAAGTTATCTCACAAGGTGATGGTTAAAAATCAGTCTAAGGATAGTTTCATCATTTGGTATCAGAGGTTGAAGCTCTTGGGAATTGGTAATTTGTTGATGGTTATGATTTCTAATGAGTTGTTACAGGATTTGGCAAGAGATCAACAGACAAAGCACTAGAAGACCTTGTTGAGGAAAGGTATGAGTAATTTTTATATTTGATTTGGTTTTATTGTGTTGAAAAGTAAACAGATGAAGAGGAAGGAAGTCTTAAAGCCATTGAGGCTTAAGAGGAGAAGAAGCCAAGGAAAGCTTAGTGAAGAGCTAAGAGAAGCTCAAAGGTAAGGGAGCAAGTGAATGCTCAAGAGGAATATCCAAAGCAAGGTAATCTTGGATTTATGATTTGTGCTTGTTGAAGTTCTATATAAATAATTGCTACAAGATTGAGAAAAGGATCAAAAGACTAGGATGCAAAAGGCCTAGGTGAGATCAAGGAGATTGTCAAAAGACCAGTTAAAGAGAAAGGCTTGGGTGAGACAAGGGATCAAAAGACCAAGGTGGAAAAGACTTGGGTGAAGATCTTAGAAATGGAAGAATTGTTGAAGACACTACAGAGTAGCAAGGTACATGAAAACACCAAGAAGAAAACAAGCATCCAAAAGAAGAAAGGTATGACCAGCATTGAAATTGATAAAGAGATTTCTAGCTTGAAAAGAGATTTAGCTAAGTTTGTAGATATATATGATTCTTGGATGTAGATGGAAAAGCAAGCATGGGTATGGCCAATGAGGAAGAATTTGAAGTGGCCAATAGATCTCCTAATGAAGAGGAGAAGAAGGCAAAATGAGATTGCCAAGAAGAGAGAAGTCCATAGAGGCTTGAAGAGGATAAGAAGGTTGCCAAGTGAGCAGCAAGAGGAAGAAGTTGTGAAGAAGGTTCTCATTGTGGAGGACATGATAGGAGAAGAAAAAAAGGATAAAGTGCCAGGAAGAGCACTTGGAAAGATGAGAATGTCCATTAAGAGGACACTCATGGAGACATTATGGTCTCTTGTTTTTATATCTAATGTTGTTTTTGCATGGGTAATTGCAGGTATGAGCAGCCTTATGAAGGTCAAGAGAAGGGCTTTGGAGAGTGGAGAGATTGGTGCAAGAGAAGACACCAAGTACACAAGTGAATGCGTAGGAGAAAAGAAAATTTTTGCTGCTATTGATAAAGAAGAAGAGATGCATTGGTTAATGCATGAGGAAGGTGTTGAGGACCCCATACAAGCAAGAGAAGAGATGGAAGATGAAGATGACTTCCATGATGCCATTAAATGCCAAGAAGAGGATAGAGAATAGCCAAGCATAAAGGAAGAGGAAGATTTCTCCATGGATCAAGCTATCAAAGAGGTAAATGAAGTGTTCAGACCTAATTTTGATTGTTATTATGAGCATGAAGTTGCTAATGTACAGGTGCAAGAGTTAACGAAGATGATAGAGCCCTCAAAAAGAGAATTTAAGCATGGATATGTGATTTCTAAATGGTGGAAGAAGCAAACTCCCAAGAAATAGGAAGTGCTGGTACAAGAGCATGGTTATAGGATGCCTAAATGGCTTATGAAGTCAATTGATAAGAAGAAGAATCAAATGTGGGTACCTAAGAAGGCAAAGAGAAAAGGTGTGAGTGTTGAGGCAACAACAACAAGAAGTCTATGGAAGAGGATTGAAGGTGATTCAAGCATCCAAGAGAATGAAGATGAGAAAGAAAACTTCTCAAAGAATAATGAGGTAGAGCATGAGGATGCAAAGATGAAAGGTAAACAAATTTTTTGTGATGATGTTTTTGAATCCTTCAATGATCCTTTCATAAGAAATGAAAAATGGAAAATGGCTGTGTGGACTAATATGCAGCAAGGAGAAAATTCCAAAGGATGGATGATGAGGAAAGGATAAAGTATCCAGCAAAGCAATCAAGATGGCTTCAAGCAGAGATTGAAGAGAGTAAGGAGACACAAGGTAAGGATACTGGAATTGTATTTGATGAGTATATTGAAGAAGTTGATTTGTATGAAGATAGCTCAAGAAAGGATGAAATGAAGAGTAAGGTTAGTGAAGGACAAGTAATCCTAGTGAATGATAAGCCCAAGTTTGATGAAGAGAATGGTGAGATAGATGAGATCTTACTAAAGAAAGAGTTGAAGATGTTGGAAGAGCTGTTTGGTCATTCAAGAGAGATGAATGAAGGTACAAGCCATGGTGAAGATAGCATTGGGAAGAGTGAAACAACACAAGAGCAAAGCAAAGAGGTCAAGATAGTTTTGGTCAAGGAATAAGAACATGGAGACAGCCAAGAGGCTTCATGGCCTAAAGATTTTGATTCTAAGGTGGCTTTGAATGTTTTGTGTGTAGCTATGAAGGTAGCTAAAGTGAATGACATACATGAGTCATTGAAGAAGCTCATGAAACAAAAAGAACAACAAGAAGATCTAGAAGATATGTATGAAGATGAAGAAGCATGGAAGTGGGAGATGGTAGCTGAGAAAGAGATGAGGAGAAGAACATACCAGAAGAGGAAGAACAACAAGATGAAGGACAAAGACTATTTCAAACAAAGACAAGCATTGGTATTGGCAACAAGACCTTGGGATCCAGGGATAAAATGAAGACTAATGCATTGAGGAGCTATCTCATTTGAACTAAGGTTCAAATTGTTTCTAGAGGGAGAGTATGATGTAGGAGCATCTACAATAGCTTCATGGAGGACTAGTTGAGATCATCAAACATGCAAATTTAAATGATATTCTAGTGTGAAATTTCAAATTCTTGTTTTTCCCTCCAAATTGTGTTTATATTTCAAAATTTTACCTTGAGAGTAAATGTAATTGTCAAAAGTGAAAAGTGAAAAGGTAAAAAAAAAGTGATTGTTTGGGCTGCTGAGGAAATAAGGGAGAAATGGTTGAAAAAATTTTCAACCTTAGTATATTGTTAAAGATTAAAAACTGCATTTTGTTTTGCCTTAAGCCAAATTGGGCGTAGAGGTTAGAAAAGAAGTTCTTGAAAAGAGAAAAAGGATAATTCATTCAAAAATGATGAGAGGGACATAGAGGAGAAGAAGGACATACAGGAAAGGACCTCTCATTCAAGGGAAGAGATCCAAGAAGAGGAGAGGATCTCAAAGGATGTAAGAATGAAGGAGAAGGAGAAGTTGCAGGTGGAGTCCAAGAATAAGCATGGATGTGAAGGTGTCATAAGCCTTTAATCAATGAACATTATTTGTAAGTAATTCTATTTGAAGAGGAAAGAAAAGAAGTTTGATTCCCATGATTATGTGATGGTTTCTTTTATGGAATTCTGGTAACAGGCCTGTGTATGTGTATGTGTATGATGGTTATCTATATAAAATTGAGAAATATTGGTTATTTTTTATGTTGGGAATAAGTTAAAACTAATATTATATGACCAAGAGACCTTAAATATCTTTAAATGTTATAAAAAGCCTAAACATGGCCTAAACAGAATATTCAGGCATACAGACCTACAAATCACGTCCAAGATAAAATCAACGTGAAATTCTTTGCATGAAGTTTATAATAGCATGGAGATAGGTCTATAAGGCAAGTATAAACTTAAAATAATAAAAAATAAACTTTAGAAACCCCTTTGATATCCTAAAACACCAACAGTTGGCTCTCGGGCCTGTAGATGACAGTATACAGGCAAAGATAAGAAAGTTACATGTTTTGCATAGTAAATGGATTGATAAGTTCATCTTTGATAGAGAACATGAATGGGGAAATCATTTAAGATATTTACATGTTTATACATTACCTTGGAGCCCTGTTGACCATTGTGTTTGAGAAGAAAATCATGAACCCTATTGACTGTCATGTACATACAGTCAAAGACAACTGAGATGTTAAGCATTGGAAAACATAGAAGAATGGTATGGTTTGGATAATGATTATATAAGATGTAGAGTATTAAAATATACCCTATTCAATTGATTGTAACCCTTGAAATATGGTAAAACACTCCTAGTCACAATTACTATGCTCTCAGCCTGTGCAAGTCTGTAAAAAACCCTGAACTAGGGTCTATCTCTTAAAATGAATTTAAATTCTTGAAAATTATTTAAAGTTTCAATCTAACCCTTGAATATGTTAAAAAAATATTGGAAGTGGTTTCCAAGTGTTTCAGTATGGATAAATATGGAAAAAATCAATTGCCAAGTGAGTTCTAGGTGCATGTGAAGAGAAGAGAATAGACCAATATAGGAAAAGTAAATTTCTCCAAAGAAGTGCACTAAAAAATATTTTATTCCCCTGTAAGAAGGTAATGGGTATCTGGAATGATGTTTTTTTTTATTATAAAGTCTGTACTTTACTCTGGACAAGGATTTTTGCACAAAAGAAGGGCTAATTAAAACAGGGCTTAAAGAAGAAAGTATAATTCCGTACAAAGTAACCTCATGATATTTTATAGTATGTTATATAAGGGATTAATGGGTATCCATAAATGGTTTTACTTTCATGATTGAGATAACCTAAAAAGTGTTATGGCCAATATATAGAGAAATAGGGCTAAAGTAATGAATGATCTAAATAGGTCTATATAAGTATGTTAAAATGTATGGGACATCTCTAGAAGAAGTTAGCTCACAAGGTGATGGTTACAAAGCAGTCTAAGGATAGTTTCATCATATGTATGATAACAACTCATTATACTAAGATAGATAGCATATGTAATCTATGTAAAGTGTAAGAAATTTTAACAATGTAATGCATACAATCTATAAATTTTATATTTTTTGAGTAGTATTTGAGCGTTTCTATGTTTTTATATGTTATATTATTTTTGTATTTTATAGATATAAGCTATGTATAAGTAAATGAAGGTGAACTATGTATAAGGAGTGAGAGAGAAGTAAGTATCTACAAGTGGGTGGGAACCATACTAACTGATGAGGCTCATGAGAGACTCACTATCACTATGGCCTATGTTAAAAATAAAAATGATAATATATAATGTAGTGTGAATGCTATAATATAGATAAATGTTATTGCAGTATGAATTTGAGTATTGTTCATCATAATAATCATAATAACAGAGTGATAGAAGGAAATACCTCATACTATGGAGTTTAAATTTATGAATTATGTTTTAACATATTGATTATGATTTTGCACTTTAATATTAGGCTTACTATAGACATATGGTGTTTTGGAGGTTCTTTTGTTAAAGATCCTTGTTTGAGAATGCTAGTTTGTATAATACGATTTTGACTTTGAAACTTAAGATCTTTCTCTATATATAAGATTTTATATGTATCTAGATTTTTTCTTTGATAAACTTTATTTATGGTTAATGTGTCTTAAGATTTTCAATAAATCCTAAACCTTGTTGAAAAATATTATCAACTACTAGAAGATGATAAGTGATGAATTAGGCTTATTTTTCCAAACCCTGACCATGATAATAAAACTATTGTAGATATTTGTGACTAAAATTATATCGTGTTGAATGTTGAACCTCAATTTTGAGAGGTATATTTGCTTGATTTATCTATGCTTATTGTATTATTTCATGATTTGATTGTGTGTCATGAATCTTGTGTTTTTTTGATTTATGTTTGGTAACCATTTTTTTACAGTTTCTAAATTTGACCATTTTTGAGTTGGTGTATATACCATTATATGTTGTGCGGATGAAGTGTCACTATGTGAGTCATTTTTATCCATTATATATTATATTTTCCTTTTCAATGCAAAACATGAATTGGTGTGGTGCCCATACATTCTATGATATTCAAAAAAATATCTTGACCTCCTCATTGTGTATATAGTGGGTAGGTTGATCAAATTAACTTTAATCATTTTCCTTAGTACCTTACTTTAAATCTTAATTTATTTTTGAATGTTTTTTGAATCACTAGTTTTATATGTACTTTGTTCTGATTTGTTATTTGGATATGTAACATTGTTTTCCATAAATTGACTAGGTGAAGATGTATATACATGGTTTACACTATTGTACCCTAAAGGCCTTTCTATTGTAAATTAATTTTTGAATGTTGAAATATTTTTATGTAATAGATGATTCTGATTTTTTAAACCTATAATTATCTTGATCATACTGATAATTTGATCACATAGTCTCACAACTGTAAGCCCTAGTTGTTTCTCATTGAACATGTAAGCATACACCCTGTAGTGAAGAGGTGTAAATAAGCTGAGTATAGGGAATATTGAAATTAGTATAGGATGTTTAATCTCATGGGGGGATGATAGCATGGACCTAGTTATAGGGAAAGTAGTTATCACACTCATAGAGATGAGGTGGAGAAGAATATTCTTTCTTGTGTATACGATATGACACTGAAACTTGAAACATAGTTGTTAGCCTATGTGCTAAATCCTCTATGTTTATATGGGTTTGTTTTTTTAATGGAATTTCACATAGGAGAAATATAACATGACATGAGATATGACATATATTTTAATTGATATAAAACATCAGCTATACATGTGTTTATGTATTTTCTAAGTTCATTCTGAATTAAAGGAAATAATCATGTAAACAAACACATTAAAATTTGTAGTAAAAAGTAATTAATTTATTTTATTATTATGATCATGATTATATGAAATATAAATTAGAAGATATATGGATTTGAAATTCGAGTTCTCAAAATGTAAACCTTAAGGTTAGTTAGGGTTAGGGTTTTGAATTAGGGTTGCTTTATAAAAAATTAAATTAATTTAAATAAATGAAACCCTAATGTGAGATTTGATTTAATGATCTACGTAGACTAAAATAAAATAAAATAGAAGTATGTATCCCTAATTAATTGCATTAAAAGGTGAAAAATGTAAACTAGGGTTTTGAGCAATATTTAAAGTAAGTCAGGTTCACCAGATGTTTTAACCTTTTCAACTATTAAAAATATAAATCCTAAGTTATATTAAAGGTTTGAGTTGGTTAAATCAGTGAAATAATATGTAATAATTAACCACTGATTTGTTAAAGATTTTGACTTGCTTTGAATTTTTAAAAATAGTAATAAATATAAACAAATAGATACATATCAATAAAATGGCTATTATAGAATATTTGGGTTCTAAAAACTAGGTTCTAGATAGATTTTATTATCATGAACAAGGTGCCTAGGTTTGATTTTTCATTATATAGTGGAACTCTACCTAGACAGTAGCACCATGCTGATCTAGTGTCCTAAAAATGGTGTTAGTGTCCTATTTGTAAGACTATTCCTATTTTAAGGAAACACATATGCCTATATTTTTGTGTTTTATTCTTATGTGCATAAAATATTGAACTCTATATTATGCCTAAAATATCTAATTTAATGTGCATAGTTTAATCCTCCTTGCAAGTATGGCATGATTTGAAAATGTGTGTTCATTAGTAGAATAGGCTAGATATCCTCAAAACCTCATTGTGTAGAGTTTTGCCTATATATCATTACTCCAAGGAGGGATCAAGCTTGATGTAGTTCTCCCACCTAGTGCTTGGTACAAGTGCAAGTGAATGCTTGTGGACTTGAATGCCTTGAGTGTGCTTGAGATTGAAAGTATTTAAAATATGGGATTAAGGTAGTTTTAGATGGTAGTATGAAAATTTAGGTTAGAATAGGGATCAATTACCTTAATTTTTCATAACTTGTTTCTCATTTTAAAAGGCTTTTTGCATCTATTTTCCATCTAGTGGATATAGGTCTAATAGTATTTTATTTATAGTGATTTAAAGTTTATGAAGATAATAAAATGTACTTAGGCCAAACTTAGGAGGGACACACATTTTAAAATATATCCATGCGAGAGAGTTAGGGCAATGGAAAATAGCACCAAGTTGGGGACACTAGATCCATGTTGTTATAGTGTTTTTAATGTGTCACTAGCATCCAACTAGTATACTACTAGGAATAATTGGTTAGGATCTAGCAATAATGCTTTATGACCATGTTTAGCTAAAAATATATGTCTTTTGTCTATACAATAGATGGAAAAGTGTGATAAAGGATCTAAGATAGGTTTAGGGCTAAGATATGAATTGGCTATCTTAAGCAACACTCTTAGCATCCAAATACCACATTGAGGTGAGGACAAGATAGGAACTGGGAGTGACCTCACATTTAAATCATATGAAAACTATAAAATTTATGAATGTAACCATGTAGTATATAAAATGAACATGTTTAGGTAAATGTATCATTGAAACACATAAAACCAATGTCATCACATGTAGGCCTAAGATGCATGATAAATATCATGGAAACATCTAGATAGTAACAATATAAGATCAATAAGAAAACACACAAACATAAAATATCACTCAAAATCAATTAAAAATATAATGATCCAAGGAGAATAAAAACAAGGGGCATGTTTAAATGACACACAATTAAAGAGACATGACTTAGTCAAATGTCCATAAAATTAAGAATGACATATTCAAATGTCCATACAAAAAATAATGACATATGTAAATGTCAATGAAAGCATACATAGGCATAGGTATAATAAGAAAAGTAAAATATTCAAATACTCAAATAATCAAGACAAGATAGTCAAGGAAGTACATAAAGTAAATCATAAGCAACCAACATAAACATGCCATAGTGGCCCATGGATCTAATGTGTTAGAAAAATATGTGAAGTGTATAGCATATGAATTACCCTATGTAAGAAATAATCATGAATAATAAGCATGTGTAATTACACTATAAACTCAACCATGATAGTGTAGAATGATAATTGAATCATATAACCTATGTGTATCAAGAACAAAGATGCAGATGCCCCCAATGTCCATATGACATGAGTAAAGCAAAAGCCCAACATATGAAACATGAGTGTATCATGTATCGGTGTATTCATGTATGACACCCAACATAAAAGTGTGACATATATGTGTATGTATGAGTAACTTACTATGTGGTCCATTAATTTATAAGTAACATATGGATGCCAAGGAGATAATAAAACATGTAAGTGTCAAAAATGTTTTATGAATTTTGAATGTTTCTTTATTTTTTGGTATTTTTAGATTTTTTTGATTAGGAGAGACCATTTTATAATACCATACAATAGATGGTCATAGAACTATCCCGACTATAAATTTGGTGTAATGGTATATATACATGGATAAGGAACATATTTACGTGTAATATCCATCATTTTGGTATTCATGGTGTTCTACATATGTAAAACAGGACTATGTGGTTATGAAAAAATTGTACAAGTAACTAGAGTTGGGGATTTTAGAACCCATCATTGAGTGTTTATTTATTTGGAGTAGCAGTAATAGGAACATGTTTATGTGTTATGGATATCTAATCATGGTGTGTAGTAGAAGATTGAGATTCTATCAAATTCACAATTTGTCTCTCATGTAATTGTATCTCAAGTATTAGTTGCCTATTAAAATTTATTTCCTATTCCTTACCTTTTTTTTAGTGGATTAGCATTAGTAGGCTTGATATCTAGTTGTTTGGGTATAAGTTTATTTTTTCAAGATGATGCTTATATGGAATTATAGAGACTATAAATACTCAATTGGCATGAATGTATTTGACACACCCATGCACTATGAAAGGTAATGCTTGTAGAGTTCTTATCCATAGTCTTCCCAATAACATATCAAAGATGCTTATAAAAGTGATAACTAAAATGGTATTAACAATATGTGTAGGACCAACCTATAAAGGCAAGTCAATCTCATCAAGAAAATTTTGGGAGGTCCCATTTAATTCTGTAATTGATCTTTTAGAGGGGTGTAAATCATGATGAGTATAACCCAAGTGCATAAATAATGTCATGGTCAAATCATTTTTTGTTACACTATTATCAATTATAAAGCTATGTATGGGGTGTTTATCAAGGTATATTTAAATGAATAGGGAATGTTTAGATTAGAGTCATCATCCTTAATTTCAATTTAATCAAAATCAATAGAAGGCCGTTGAACCATAGGAGGTATATGTCATATGTAAGTACCAATAACCCCATCTAGTGGGCATGTATAATGTGATGGAGGATGACGTGTATTATATTCTATTTGAACTTCTTGTTATTTTTTATAATTGTCTCACAGAAGATCCTTAAATATTTTATATTTATGGTTATCACCACATTTTGAAACTAATTCCTTTTAAGGATCCTTGAATGAAAGATTTTGGTCACCAATAATATCCTAGATCTTGTGATTCAAGGTAAAAACATCTACTCATAGAGGTTGAATACTCAATAGGATGAGGGAGAGATATAATATGGCACTCTAATAACTTGAAGAGTAATGAAACTAGGGACTTAGTTAAACATTTAAATTATCTTCTTGGTGTATTAGGTAAGATAAGATGATTAGGTTATTGTGCACCTATGTTAACCATGGTGGTTGTTTATTTTTTAGGCTTAGGAATTTTTACCTTATAACTCAGTTTGGTTTTAAATTTTGTATTAGATGTAGATGTAGCTAGTGTTTTTGATACATATTTGATCTTATTCAATGATATAAAATTCATTTCACGATCACATACTACATGGCATAAGTCATCAAAAGATTGAAACTTCTTAAAGATAATGAAATCATGTAAAGGTACAAATAAAATTTTCTTGAATATATCTTTTAACTCTTTATCTTCCATAAGATTGGTCATTTTTGATAAAATTTTCCTATATCTCAAGACATATTCATTGATAGGTTCATTAGTTCCTTGCTTAATTTTGGCAAAGGATACATTTTTAGAAATGTCAATAGAAAAGTGTGCCTAAAACTAGTCTATAAAAGGTTCAAATGATTTTACATAATGGATAGGTAGATCATAAAATCACCTCAAATCATACTCCTTGATTCTTATTTTAGATAATTTGGTCAAAATTTTAACATTAAAATCATAGTCAAGGCATGCCTCATAGAAGGTTCGAAGATGTGGTTCAGGATCACCCTTGCCATCATAAATTATGAACTTAGGTGAAACAAATATAGTTGGCAAAGGTTGAAAATATATTTCAAGTGCAAGAGAGTTCTGCAATACATCTTATGAATCTATAGCATGAGAGGATTTTAAAGTTTTTTTTTTCAATGTTTGTAATCTTGTCTTCCAAAGATTTTATAGCTTGAAGGAATTATTGAACTGTATGCCTAGTGGGAGCTAAATTAACAAGTTTAGTAGTTACCAAAGAGGATGAAAACATGTTTTGAGTAGTAATAGGCATTGAAATCAGTATTTTTGTTAAAAAATTGGATAATTCCATAATATATGTATCAATAGTAGTTTTAGAGAACAAAGCTTTAAACACATAATTTGTGCCCCCAATATATATATTTAGTTATAGTGCATTCAAAGGGATTGAAATGTCCACTAAAATTTCATAATTTTTGGCTTCAAGTATAGTTTTTAATTTCTTATCAAGATATTTAGGTTTTTGTCAAATGAACTCACAACATAATGTAATTACATGTACTTGATCGTGGTTTTTTTTTTTTAAAAAAAATTTGTTTCCATATTTTCATTATCAAAATTTTCTGCTATAATAACCCTATCAATATTTTTTTCATTGTCAACATGGGTATCATCATTATCCAAGGTATGCTATCCCTCATTAGTTTGAGACATCTTAAATGGATTGAGGGGAAGCTTAATATGTTCAATAGATGCACCCCTAATCTAAGGCTACACCTATGTTGCATGA
Organism: Torreya grandis; assembly: GCA_037957365.1. NCBI lineage: Eukaryota > Viridiplantae > Streptophyta > Pinopsida > Cupressales > Taxaceae > Torreya > Torreya grandis. The sequence goes on from JARHVA010005923.1 coordinate 740,276, forward strand.
AAACTATTAAAAGTAGGATATTAAAAAGAATAACAATCTAAAACCCTAACTTGTATAAAACCTTAAGAATTAGAAAAAATTTCATTCATAAGTACCAATTTCACCAAATATATAAACCTAAAAGGAAATGAGTTGTGGGTATGTATTTGAATTTATTATCAATGTTAAGAATACATAAATGAAATGGAAAATGGGTGATAATCGAATCTATAACATGCCACTTATGTGTTAAACTTAGATATAAACATTTACTAAATTTATTATGTTCAGATAACATAAATATGGAAAATAAAACTACGTTAGATATACAAATACAAAATATTTTACTTAGCCTGTCCTGATGTTAATATAGTTTTGGATCTAAAATAGGCTAAAAATAATAGGGGAAAATAGTTCTAGAATAATTATCAAATTCTAGATCTAGTGATTTTGGCTATTTGGATAGTTGCATTAACCTTGGATGGTTATGTCGATACTGCTATCAAAGTCTAAATATAATAACATGTATAATATACACTAAAATAGGATTCAACCACCTATATGCTTCTAGGTTTGGCTTTGCCTTAACTTTGGTGCATTTAGATGTAGGTCATGGACCATCACTCTTTGTGAAATGGAAAGCTCTAGTTTCCCATCTTCAATGTGACCTTGGGGGAAAATGGGTTAGTAGGAATATAGTATAAATATAACCTTAATGACTCTATTATCAAAAGAAACTCATAATAGCCAATCCTATGAAGAGTGTATAATATTAATTTAGTTATCCTCTATGTGTTTACTTATTTATGAATCATTTAATGTGTGTGAATCAAGTACAATAATGACCTAGCTTGTATCTTGATAAATAAAGATCTTAGGTTTATCCTTTAGTACTTGATACCTATATATGTGTTGTACCTATGATTGGTATGGAAATAGGGAATCTTTGATCAATTGAGTGCTTGATAGAGTGGTTTTTGATAAGTGCCTTGGTCTCTTTGGTATTTTCTAAGTGAGGAGTGAATGAGGGTTTATATTGTATTTATATCAATCCTTTTGGAGTAATAAATCACATTAAAAACTTAGGATGACCATTAGATATGTTTCATTTGAAAAATAGATAAATTTAGGATATTGGATAGTCGCATCAAATCAGTATAGTAACTTCGTCACTGCTATCTATCCCACATGTTAGTGTCTAGGAAATAGAAAGGTACATGATTAGAAATTGTAGAGGTGTAAGATAAGTAAATTTTAAGTATTATAATAAATATGTAATGTATGAATCATAAATATAATATTGGCTAGACTGAGAGATAAGCCAAGGGGAACAAGATAGATTAGTTACGAGGATTGTGGAGGAAAGGAGATTGCATAACTAAGAGGAGCAACCCAAATTTTAATTCACCAAGTGTACAATAATGAGTTGCTACATAATCACTAACTATCATATACACCATGGAAACCCCCTCTTATTTCTCAAAAATACTATATAGAGGTTACATAGTACATGGGGTCTTAACTATCTCACCCTTTTTTTATACATTCCATGCATGTTACCATAAATTTATAAACATCCCTTTTGATCTCTTACTATATGAAATATGTATTTATTATAAGATAAGTATCCATGAATCCATAATTCCCACCTATTTAATATTCATGTATCTCCAAAAGAAATGTATTTTTAAGACTAAGTTATTGCATATGTACAATCTATTTTTGTAATATACATCATCCCCTTTATATTAAACATTATGAGACATGCTTACATATCTTTTGATCTTTTGAATATGATTTTTTGTATTTGTGTCATTATTTAATTTTTATCTTGACACATCTATAATTATGATTTTAATATGGATATAAAACACAAAAATTCTTATGTGGACCCATCCCTTATGTATATTGTATCAAAAAATACATTCTATTACCATTTCTTATAAATATTTTCAATATCATAATCTAGCATATCTGTGACCCATTTTTAATTATCTTTGAATGATAATTATTCCTCTAAGAAATATTTTAGGGTATAATGATGCATCTTCATCTTTAGTTTTATTCACATTATATGTTGTCACCTTTATTTGAATATAATAAAAGATTATTTTAACTCCCTTCACATTGATGAGATTAAATATAATTTTAAATTTGAGTTGAAAAATTATAAAATAAAATGAGACATTTAGATTATTTGAGTAATACACCCATATAATACCCTAAGACATCAAATTTCACAAATTAGGCTTTTTAAAATAAAATTCAAGGTAGCTATAACTAGAGTGGTGAACATGGTCTCCTTATACTTCTCAAATTACCTAGTTTATACCTCATTCTAATGTAAATATACCTAATTCATCAAGGTTTTTAGTAGTGTTTCTATGTTTCCATAATTCCTTACAAATATAAGATAATATACCATAACCCCTAATAATCGCCATATGTTCTTGAGGATTATAGGTAATGTCGATTCTACCATTGTCTTTATCTTGTTAGAGTCCACTTTGAAAACTTAATTATAGATAATGTCACCCATGTATTCCACCTCCTCTACTACAAAATCAAACTTAGAAGGCTTGAAATGGAGATTTTGTTGTTCAATAATTACTTAAACCTAACTCACATGATGTAGTTTCTCCTCATCTGTTTTTCTATAAATTAAACTTCTATAAAAGAAAACTAAGAAAAGCTTCCAAAAAAATTACCTAAAGATATATTACATCAAAATATAAAATATATATGGTGAATTTTTGAGGTAAATATGCATAAAAAAGTATTCATAGTGACCCTCATGTGTCCAAAATATTGTTTTATGAATATTGTTATTTCTAATTTTGATTTGATGATAACTTGAAGGATTATCTAGTTTTGTAAAATAAACAACACCATGTAACTCATCTATAAAATCATTAATTTATATAATATGAATCTTATCTTTGATATCACACTCGGTTAATTTTTTTAAGTTTGGACACATACACCAAGTGTCATCCTTATTACAGACCATCAATAATTGAGAGTAATAATTACTTTGACTATGATGAATAATACATGCTTAAAACATCTCAATTAGCATCTTATATATCTTACTCTTATACACATGTAGGTACCTATAATTTCTGATGTTAAATGGCTGAATAATTCCATAATCACTTTATTGTTTGATAGGAAATCATTTTGTAATGTCGCAAAAAAAAAGTGCCCATATATATTATCTTAAATATCAAGTAGAGTATGTTAGAGGCACAATCATTGAGAGTACGGGGTGAATCAATGATTAAATATAATTAAACTTCAATTAAAATACTTAAAACTCTTAACCATTCAACATAATCATTCATGAAACATATTAACCATTCATTGCAATGAATCAAAGAAAAGAATGCAAGATCAAAGCACATAACACATGAATTATATGGGAAACCCTCATGGGGGAGAAAACCCACAAAAAAAAAATTGGACTACTATCCTATAAAGGTATTGATTTAATTTAGACAATCACCAATTTATCAAAGAACACCAAACCCTCAATTTAGTCAAGCACCCACTAGAACTTTAAGTAGCACCAACTATCAAGGAGTCTACAACCCCCTAAATGATTCATCACCAACTCATTCACCTCCAAACTAATCTCCACATATGATTTGATGTTTGACACACTTGACAATGGACTTATCTTGAATTAACACCTAAAATAACTTCCTCTTTACATCATATAAGCTGCTTAGGCTCTTTCATTCAACTAGGTCACCCTCTTCACAACTTGGTCATTCAACTTAGCTCTCCATGCATATAGCTCCTTCTCAGCACTGTAAATAATTATGAAAGATTACTATTACCTTTTTCATGTGTTTCACCACCTATATATTCTCTTAAAAATACCTATATAATTTACTTGAGCTCACACACCCAATTAGTCTATAAAAGCCTTAATCCTTGCTCTTATACAAGATTCTTCCTCTAACACTTCTTGGTCAGCCAAAATACATTACTTAACTCTTAAGGATTCTATACCACTTATAAAAAGATAAAAAACACCTACATAGGTTGACCATAGTATTGAAAGATCACCCTTAAGTAACAAAACATTTCAATTAGGCATAAGTAACCCTTTTAAGTCTATGTAGACCTATTCATCCATTTAACACTTCACTGAGAAAAAATTAAAACCCAAGAACAGTTCAAAGCACATAGGTACATGATAAATGACCCCTAAGAAATTATCACATGATTAGAGTCATCAATAAATACATATGCATATGAAAAATCTTTCAATTATTTTCCTTGTACATGAAAACACCATGAATAAACAAAAAGTCAACTTATATGCAATGGTTCATAATTAAGATGGATTGGTCAAACCTCCAAAATATATACTGATGATCCTCAGGAAGTCTAAACCACTCTCTAATAGATAAATAATCATGAAATATCCAAACACCAATAAAAATACAAACATCCTTATCATTTCATCTATAGAATAAATTCAAACCCTCAGTGAACTTTAAAGCTCCATAAATGGAATTATACAACTAGTCAAACATCCTAATCAATATTGGCAGATTTAATTTGAATTTATTTTTCAATTTTATTTTTTAATACATCATAAAATTCACCCATCATAAAAATTTATAATAAAAACACTATAGACTGGTTTTCCTTTGCAAAATTCAAATATTTGAATTCCAACAGTCACTAAAAAATGCAAATTTGGTTAAGGAAATGTTGAAATATTCTTGGGAGAGAAAATTTACACTATCATAAATTTTTATAAACATAATTTCAAGGAATGAAATTTTGAACACATGATAGAGGAACAAAACTAAAATGATCCATGTGACCACTTTCTTCTAACACCTTCACACTTGCAAATTTTGACACTATCAATGATCTAAAACTCAAAATATTTGGTTGAAATATAATTCAAGAAAAAATAATAAAACAATTCAAAATAATGTTAACTCTGAGAAGAAATGTTTTATTGATCAAATTTGCAGACCCAAACATATGCCTATCTATGAGAAGAGATGTCTAATTTCCATTTTGGGTTACATCTTAATTTATACATGTTTTTAAGGTGGGAGGAGGATGTGTAAGGTCACCAATATCGAGGGAGATTGAGTGGTTTGACTTCCATGATTTACAATAATACAAAATTTGAGGAATTACTATTTTTAGAAACTTACTATTTTTAGACTGCACTACTAAAAATGATATTTGGGGCCCTTCCATTGGGTTTTAGGGGGTCAAACTTCATCAATTAGAGCTCCATGCCATCTAAAGATGTTCTTCTCACTATTATGTTTCCAACGGCTCAAACGGCAAGTCAATTTGAGCTACGGTGCAAAAGTTATGGCTCCAAGAAGTTTTGTCATCAATTGGGGTGGACCCATCACTCGAATTGTTGCCCGGATCAATCAATCTGCTTACTTAGAAAAATTTTCTAAGATGACTAGGGTAACCTATACAATCACAAGACTACTCAAATTTATTATTTTAACTTCCAAAATTACACCAAAATTTTTTTAAACCCAATATGACCTATAAAACATGGTCAACATGTCATTAACATCCATGATATTGTCTAACCAAACAAACACTGTAAGATCCATGCATCATCACATAGGCACACTTTGTAATTGACATACTAGCTTAATTAACACCTCATGAACACTATTTTACACCTTAGAGACATAATTAAAAACACCTAAATAATATACCCCTTTGTCATTGATGTCAGCGCTTGTAAACACCAACACAAAGCTATGCCCATAGTCTTTCTCCCTCTAAAAACACTTTCTCCCCCTTTGACACAATGAAAAACTTCCCTTAATACAGATCCTATAGACCTATAAATATTTTTAAATCCAAAATAAGTAAGGAACCTCCTCTAAGAGATGATATAAAATCCCCCTATCATTTTGCATTCCATTTATTATCATGACTGCTTCAAACCTATTCATTGACAACACTTCTTCTTTGGCCATGGACTATTATATGAACATGAATCACATAAGAGTAATAAAAAATATTTCAAAACACCATAATAACATTGATATGTACTCCCCCTAAGTCACTTGAGTTTAGGAACTCCTTGAAAACCTTCAGACCATCTCCAACCATGATGAAACTTCACAGCTTTCTTCAATTTCTCTCTCACAAGCCACCCATAGAATGAAGAATGGGAATTAAATATATTTATAAAACACACATGATGCAAAAATTTAACTAAGAAACATATTCAAGGATCATAATACCCTTTTATTTTTAAGATAATTACCAAAAGCTATTTTTCTTCACACTAGCCTTGCCTAGAGGTCTTGTATCCCTTCTATATTTTATTGAGGTCATAACTTTATTTGTAGAAAACTTCATGATTTTAAATGCAATATATAATGAAAATTAATATTCCCCCTCATGAATTACAATTTTCATCATCTAAATCTTTCTCTGCACCATAGTTCCTTCACAAATTGACCTGCCAATTAACCCTCCATTTGGATAAATGCTCAAGCATAGAAAAAATAGACACTTCTAGATGATTGTAAAGTACTTTTTGAGCACCCATTTGGCCATATCATCTGATTAAGTAGCCTCAAACTTCAAATCCTTTTGTAATGTCATTAACACACATTGGATAAAATACTAAAGCATTATTAAGAAACATGGTCAACTTACCATCTTCCAGTCAATGCCAACTATTGAAATTTATCTCACACCTAGAGGTCACCAAAACCAACCATTTGGTCAAAAATGTGAGTTAATAATCCTTTGGGAACCCATAAAACCATGAAATGGTTTTTGATCTACTAGCCCTTAAACAAAGATTAACATACTCGAGAATCATTAAAAATCTTCAACTTACCCTCAAGAGGCCTTCAAATATGAAACCACCTAGAGCACACATGTATGAGGTCAACACACATTTTCATGCCACAAATTCACCTTGAACACTCACCAATCTTGATTTGACACATTTGAACTAGTTATACTATGTTTATAAACCCTATGTATACACCTATCATTATGCGAAAACACCTTCAAAATTTTGTGAGATCTTTTTTACATTTCAAAGGCATCTTATACACATTGTCCAATAAAATTTAACTTGTCTCAACTCTCTCTTGCCTTTAAATACCCCAAATGCACCAATTCTATATTATAAACACACATTAGGTAGTGAACATTAAAGACTCATTTGACCAATCCAATTCATGAAACCCCATGGATTATAGTTATAAACATCCTCTTCACACTCCATATCAACCTTATCCTTTATTATTCATGATTGGGTCTCCTAAACTAGGATTCAAAGATTGATAAGAACATGCTTTTAGGACCAATGTCCCTGAACAGGTTTCTTAAAAACATTTATAACAAACCTATGGAGCAAGCACATGAATTTGTTGCTCTCTCTTAAACAATGACCTTCTATTATTTAAAAAAGAAGGAGATGACTCCCAATATTTATCTTAGATATTCAAATGTTTCTTTTGTCAATGGTTTAGTCATAATATATACAAATTATTCTTTTGTAAGCACATACTCCAACTTAACACTTTGATTACTCACTTGTTCTCTTAAGAAATGATATCTAATAGGAATGTGATTAGTTTTGAGTGCATAACAAGATTCTTTGAGATAACACTTGCACTAGTATTGTCACAATAGATAGAACAAGGTCTATTTTGTCTTACCTTATAATCTTCCAAGGTTTGCTTCATCCATATTACTTGAGTGCAACAAGAAGAAATAACTATATACTTAGATTATATATTTGATAGCAATATATAGGTTTGCTTCTTTCTTAGCCAACACCAAGCATTCACCATGAAGAAAACACCACCACTAGTTCTCTTCCTATCATCCATACATTCTGCCCAATTTGCATCAATGTATGTCCTTAGAGGGAACTATTTTCTCTTAGGATACCATAAACCTTATTTTACGGTGATCTTGAGATACATGAAGATCCTTTTAACTGATTTCAAGTGAGACTCTAGGATCAGCTTGATTCATACCTACAAGGCCTACTACTTTCATGATATTTGGCCTAGAATTAGTAGAGTACAAAATATTTTCAATCATGGTTCTATACAAGGTTTGATCAACCTTTGGTGATTCATCTTGTTTACTTAACTTGCATCCTATGATCATTGGAGTACTCATTGGCTTACAATACATCATGTCAAACTTCATTAGCATATCCTTTATGTATTTTCCCTATGAAATGAATATCCTTACATCATTTTGGTTAATTTGAAATCATAGAAAGAAATAAACTTCTCCCAACATTAACATTTAAAACTTAGTCTTCATATCATCAACAAACTCTCTACTCATGTTGTCATTATTAGATCCAAAAACTATGTCAGCAACATAGACTACTAGTAATAATTGATGATTGCCCTCTATCTTAATATACACAATATTGTCAACTACCCATCTTTTGGAGTCTTGGCTCAATAGATACTTGTCTAACCTGTCATACCAAGCTCTAGGAGATGGTTTAAGAAAATATAAAGCTTTATTTAATTTACAAACATAGTCCTAATTACTTTTCATGGAAAAAAATTTAGGTAGCTCAATACAAACTTTTTCATCTAAGTTTCCATTCAAAAATGTAGATTTCATGTCCATTTGGTAAACTATGAAACCTTTGAAGCTTACATATGACAAGAAGAGTCTAATTGATTCCATTCTTACCATAGGAGAAAAGGTCTTATCAGAGTATATTACTTAAACTTGATCACATCCTTTACACATACTCTATCCTTATTTCTTATGACCTCTCCTTTCTCATTCATCTTATATCTAAATACCCACTTAGTACTTATCACATTTTTCTCTTTTGGCCTAGGTACCAAATCCCATGTTTCATTCTTTACTATTTGATCAAGTTACTCATCCATTACACATGTCTAATTTTCATCTTTTCTATCTTCCAAGGATGTTTTGGGTTCAATCTTGGATAATAAAGTTATGTATTGTTTATTTTGATTCATCAACATTCTCCTTCTAGTCTACAAACTTGCATTCATATCTCTAATAACTTAAGAAGCTGGATGATCCTTTTGTATTCTCCTATATGGAGTTTTAGTGTCATCTCTTACCTCTTCCTCTTCATCATCTAATTGAAAAAATATGCCTCGATAATTTGATTTAATGTTTTTTTAGTGCCATTTATCTACAAGTTAGGCCTTTTGATTTCACCTACTTCCTTAAGTCTTACATTTGAACTTTAAATAACCTTGTGAAGTCTCTTGTAGAAGTATCTGTAAGTAGAACTAATAAAGGAATAACCCAAAAAGATACCATTGTGAGATCTTGAATCAAATTTTCCAAGACTTTATTCATTCCTCTTGATAAAACACTTATTCCCAAACACTCTAAATTTTTTAACATTAACTACTTTATTCTCCCATATCTCATATGGAGTCTTATCACCATTTACTCTAACTTGGCATCTATTTAATATGTATAATAATGTATTATTAGACTCTTACCAAAAACCATCTAATAGTTTTGAATCTTTAATCATGGCTCTACTCAAGTCTTAGATAGTTTTATTTGTCCTTTCAACTATCCTAGTTTGTTGGGGTATCATAGCATCATAATACTATCTTCTAATCCATTGATCTTAACAAAAAGTATCAAAATCATAAGACCAAAATTCACCTCTTCTGTCTGATCTCACACATGTGATTTTTTATCCCTTTTCATTGCAAAAGAGATTTAAATGATTTAAACCTCAAAAAATCTTTTGATTTTTCTTTGAGAAAATATATCCAAGTCAACATAGTAAAATAATCAATTAATCGCATGAACTAGTTGTTACATTGAATGCCTTGAGTTTTTGTAGGTAAATATAGGTCACTATGGATCAAATATAATGATACTATGGTGGAATTATCCTTAAAATTTTAGCTTCTCTTGGTTTACTTCTCATGAAGGCATGCCTTGCAAAAATTATGAGGAATCTTAGTGATTTTAGGCATATGCCTCAATAACCCTTATAAACTAATCATCACCAAGCTGCCAAAATTTAGATGTCCAAGTCTTCTATGTCAAATCTATATTTCCTCTAATTGATTCATGAAACACTCCTCTCTTTTGGATTCATGGAACACATACAAGTTGGTGTCTACCTTGAAAATATTTGCAACTAATTTGCCAAACTTGGCTCTTCTCACTTCACATACTTTATCATGAAAACTCAAAACATTTCCTTTCTTACACATTTGGCTAATACTTAGAAGATTGTGTTTCAAACCCTCTACATATAAAACATTTTTAGTTTTAGTATGACCATTATCCAAAATTACAAAACCTTTACCAACTATGTTAGCATAATTTATTGCACCAAATCTTACTGAACCTGCATTATTCTTTTTTAGAGAGATGAACTTGCTCTTGTCTCCTATCATATGACTTGAGCATTTAATATCTATGTATAATTTCTTATTTCATCCTCTTTAGTATGTAATTAAGTTTGAACAAATAATGACTCTTCCTTTGGTACACTACTTGAATTCTACTTCTTCTTTTCTTCAATTCTGGATTTATCTTCCTTGAACCATATGATGGTGTCAATGACTTGTATGGGATTTTTCCAATTGGCCCTCTTATATTACTTGGATATATGTCCATATTGGTTGAATTTGTAGCATATAATCTCATTTATATTCTTTGAAAATGAAGTACAATTCCTATATTTGTGACCATGTTGATTACAAGTGTAACAGTACCCATTAAAGACATAACTATAGTTGTTCATGTTAGACATTATTTTTACATAACCATCAATAACCCAAGATTTTTCATATTTAAATTATTTGGTAGAGCTAAGACTCTACTTGTCTTTATAAAAATCACAAACACACAAACACACACACACACACACACACACACACACACACACACACACACACACACACACACACACACACACACACACACACACACACACACACACACACACACACACACACACACACACACACACACACACACACACACACACACACACACACGTGCACGCGCGCGCACGCACACACACATACACACGCGTGCGTGCACACGCACACACACACGCGCGCACACACACACACACACACACACACACAAATATTTAGTTCAAGCCTTTATGCATCATGTCCTAGAAAATCTTGACTTGTAATTTCTAGTTTATATATTTGTGTCTACACACCATTAATGCTTGTATTAATATCATAACATATTATGGAAGTTAGATCTCAATTTTTACTTCATTTCTTATTCTTCAATCTTTCATTATCTTAATCTAGACGTTTGATATTAGATAAATCACATAATAGTTCATGTTGAGGATATGTCTCAACCTCTTTGTCATACATTTGACCTTTGGTCACCTTCAAGTGGTTAAACTTGAAAAGGAGGTGTGGTTCTAATACCAATTATTAGAGATACAATAAATGAGAGGGGAGGGGGTTGATAAGTGATACAAGAAAATCAAATTCAATTCCAATCCTTCAAAATCTTAACCATTTAACATAAAAATTCATGAAACATATAAACCATTTATTGTAATGAATCAAAGAAAACAATGCAAGATCAAAGCAAATAACACATGAATTATGTGGAAAACCCTCATGGGGGATAAAAACCACTAAAAATGATTTGTAATACTATCCTATAAATATATTTCTTCAATTTATACCAGAACAAACTGATCAAATGAGCACCCACCCATCAATTTAGTCAAGCACCCACTAGACCTTTAGCTAACACCAACTAATAAGGAGGCTACAACCCATATATGTTCAAAAACCAACTTAATCACCTCCAAACTGATATCAACCTCTAATATTATGTTTGACACCCCTGATTATGGAATTATCTTTCTCTAACACCTAAAAATGTACCTCTCCACCTCATACAAGCCACTTAGGATCATTCACTCAACTAGTTCACCCTTTTCACAACTTGGTCATTCAATCTATCTCTCCATGCATAGATATCCTTCTCATCACTGTAAATGATTACGAAATATTCATGTCACTTATTTGGTATGGTTACTACTTGTCTGTTATCTTTAAAACACATATATCATTCGGTTGATCTCAAACATGCACAACTAGTCTATAAAGGCCTTAATATCCTTCGTCTTATACAAGATTCTTCCACTAACCATTTTTGGTCAACCAAAAGACATTCCTTAAATATTAAGGCTTGTATACTAATTATAAAATGATCAAAACCACCTATATAGGTTGACCATAGTATTGATATATCAACCTTAAGCAGCAAAACCTTTCAATTAGGACTAATTAATGCTTTTAGGTCCATGGAGACTTATTCATCCCTTTAAAACTTCATTTATAAAAAATAAAAAGACAAGAACACTTCAAATAACATATATCCATGCCACATGATCACTAAGACACCTTCAAGTGATTAAAATCATCACTACATACCTTTGCATATGAAAAACCTTTCAATTATTTTCCTTGTACATGAAACACCATGAACAAACAAAAAGTCAACTTCTAAGAAGTGGTTCATACTAAATATGGATTGGTCAAACCTATAAAATCCATACATATATTCCTTAAGAATTCTAAAACACTCTTTAATAGATAAATAATCATGAAACATCCAAACACCATCGAGAAAAATACAAACATCCTTCTTGGGTTACTTACAAAGGAAAGTCAAACCCTTAGTCCACTTTGAAGCTCCATAAATGCAATTATGCAACTAGTCAAACATCCTAATCAATTTACCTAGATTTACATTGATGTTATTTACCACTTTAATTTTTACTCCATCATAAAAATTCATCCATCATAAAATATTATAATCAAAACACATCAAACTAGTTTTCCTTAATAAAATTCAAATATTTGAATTCCAATGGTCACTAAAAAATACGAATTTAGCAAAGTATTGGAAATGATGAAATCTACCTAGGAGATAAACATTACACTATCATAAATTTTTATATACATAAATTCAATGCATGAAATTTTAAAATCATGATTTAGGATTAAAACTAAACAGACCCATGTGACCACTTTCTTCTAATACCTTCACACATTTGAATACTAATGTCATCAACCTGGTGACTCAAAAAACTCTCCCAAGAGGACTAAGATAACCTAGACCTTCACTAGACTACTCAAATGGGTTATTTTCACTTTAAAATATACACCGAGAACTTCTTACACACCATAGTACCCCTCAAACATGGTCAACATATCATCAACATCCATCATCTTTCTTAACCAATCAAACACTGCAAGATCTATGCATGATCACTAAGGCACACATTGTCATTAACCTACTAGATTACTTGACACCTCATGAACACTCTTGGACACCTTGGAGACATCATTGAAAACAACTCAATAGACTATAAACCTTTAATTTATGTGCCTCAAATAAAAAAAATGTGCCACAAACCCATATTCACCCTCATTAACCATCTTTTGCATCTAATGTGATCTCACCAACTATGAAGAATTTACATGTAGTATGTGTAATAAAAAAGTATTTAAATATGAATGAAGTCACATTAACTCTTTGAATTTCATATGAATATCTCCAAAGACAGTGAGCTATTTGAATCCCTAATACAATTTCTTATCCACACAAGAAAATGGGAAAATATGTAAATTTGAAAAGTTGTCTCCTATTCAGAGTTTAAATTTATGACATTTCCATGAAAAAATGATAGTATCCCCATTTATAATCATAAAATATAATTATGGAGATGGATATATATAAAATTTCAAGTGTATAGGCAACTTAAGGTTGATGAATTTACAACTAGTTATTGATTCAATTAATGCTATCACCTTTTTTATTTTAAATAAACCCACTACAATGAGGTTTTGTGGCATGATAATATTTAAATTTTCATGGAAATAAATCATTGGATATATATATATATATATATATATATATATATATATATATATATATATATATATATATATATATATATATATATATATATTATTGTCCTATAAATCATCATCCAAACCTAATTAAAATTCTCCATCTAATTATTATTGATTAGGATTTCAATTTAAAAAAATTATTTTGACACATTTATGATCTTGACTATATTTTATATCAAAAATAAATCAACAGTTTTTTTCCAAATTTTATTTAGTTTGTTGAGGCGTCATCCTGGTATGTTGAGGGATTTTGTTTGTCACTATGCCAAGATGTATTATGTTAGTTAATGTTTTCATCTTTTTATATAATAATTTTTATTTTTCCCTATGTTCTAGGATAACAAAATTAAAAACATTAAGTGTATTAAATGTGTACCTAGATTTGAATGTCATCCTTCAGACCACTAAAACACTTAGGATCACATCCATAATGATATCCACATGAAAAGATTGGTTTTTAAATATTTAAATATAATATTTGATTGAGCCTATTTATCACAAATTTTCTAATTTGTTGCATTAATTTTCTTTCACATTACTACTTGTTGTGTTTGTAATTACTCTATAAAACTTTACCAAGTGACACAAAGATCCTGATCCTTATTTTGAGAAAAAAAACATCAATAAAAAATGAATTATTCAAGTTCCAAATATAATTATTCCATTACCACCTTATGTCCATAGGGGATCTATTTTTTTTTTAAAAAAATCCATTTTTTATTTAGTTGGTCTAAGTGATCGAATCATTTCCATTAGTTTTTAAAAGTTGTGATGTAATTGGATATAGATTAGGTTATATGGAGTGTCTACCATTATTGATTTATGAAATTGTGATAGGTGGTTGGATTTTTATAATCATTTTACAAAAACATCATAATATTTGTCAATTCTCCTTTTATAATGTTGTTATTAGATTTAATTTTTTCCCATACTATACTCAATTTAGCTCACTTTGTGATATATCAAATAAAAACCTAAAATAACATGTATACTAATTCCCATATATTACTCTATCAATGTTTTTTTAGTATTTTACCCATAGTTTTGTTACCCTTGCCTCAACCCATAGTTTTTGGTCCTACCATACCAAGGCTTGGAAATGATGAATTTGATTTTCACCTTTGATTGAACTTTAACACATAGGTTTATGAGTAATGTCATATTTAAATTAAAATACCTAAATAATAAACCTCAACTAGATTATTTGAAGCCTTCCTAAAATGTAACAAATTTAAAACATCTTCAAATTATGGGATGTAGAGAAAATTTATGAAATAAAATAAAATCACAATGAATTGATGAAAATGATATTGAAACCTTCACTATTTTGATATACAATCCTTTAATTATTCTCCACCTCTAATAAAGAATCCTATGTAGAAATATGCAATGGGTTAAAATATCTAAGTGTTTAAACATTTTTAGAAATAAGGTTAAGGAGAATATCTTCATCAATGAAGGATAAAACTACTATAGAAAGTAGTCCAATTAAATAGTTAAGATTCAAAATGTTTTATTTTAGTGTTGGACTATGCTAATATGATAAATATAGAAAGGACAATCCCGAATAGTAAATTTATTGATTAAATATAAATATCAAATAATACTTATCTTGTTCACTAATGCTCAAATTGGTCTATGAAATGTAGGTGTAAAAAAAATTATGATGATGTTCACGTATGAGTCATCAAACTATATAAATCAGGTCTTTGTTAGCTCTAACACTACCTTTAGAATCTAGAGACTATAATTGATTCTTTTACCCTTATTTAAGCACTTTCCTCTATTGTTAAGTAAAATTACTTAAATGTAAATTATAATTATACATGTTAGGTCTCATTTTTTCCTTGAATATTTTCTTTTTGGATCACATGCACAACTTTCAAAAATTATTGTGTAGCTCAAAACCCTAAGTCCTCCAATTAGGCATGTGATCTTGAAAAAAGGGTTAGCAGGATCAAGTGAATTCAATCTCAGCTTAAATACTCATTTACCAATGAGTGTTGACTATGTATCCATATAATCCAAAGAGGGCCTCAGAACGATGTCATTCTCCCCCTTATGTGGGTTTATGTGTGAACAATGGTATAGTATGTTATATGTAAGTGCATGTAGTTATCTAGCTTATAACATGAAATTTTTTTCTCATGGGATAATTTTGAAATTATTCATATGTATAAGATTTTATTTCTATGATTAATATATAAATAAGGAATAATGGGAAATATAACTCAGTTGTGTGAATGATTTTGTGAGCTTGATAGGTTTTGTCTTGGTAGTTGATAGATGTATAAATGATTGTGATTTAATTTTTATTTATAGCACACCATTTTAAATTACCTCATTATATGGTTAATTAAGACAAATAGGATGACCCAATAATATCAAAATATTTTAAAATTTAAGTGTTTTTAACTTAAAAACACTAGCATTAGACATAGGACAATAGTGTTGACTCCAGTGTCCTAGAGGATAGATAATTACTTAGGATTTGTAACTAATAGTGTAATATGGTTATATGTTTTAATAATATTATGGGATATAGAAGATTTGGTTAATTAAAATATCAGATTTTGACTATAAAATAAGCATTTAGATAGTGATCTTATAAATGCAAGCCTTGTGGTAGTACAGAGGTCATGAACTAAAGGGTTGATCCATGAATAATATTTTATAAGTATACAAGAATAGTTTATCATGTAAAATACAAAATTATCATCCACATCCACCCTTAATTTAATCTAATATTACATAAGGATGAAATTACTAGGTTAAGAGAAATAAATGTGTTTCATGATATACACAACCCACCTTTATTTTACTTGAGCCCTATTTTAATTTGTTGTATGTATGTATTACCTACAACTAATAACATGTTATAGTGTAATTAGAGTATGTATTCTCAATATTGGAGTAATTGAAATGCTCAAAATGAAAGAGATGAAGGAAGGAATGCACTTGTGTTGATGCAACAATGTTACTATTTAACACTTTCTATACAATTAAGGTTAAGGGTTAAGATAAATAGGCTATTAAAGAGTTAGGTAACCTATTCATAAAAGTAGGAAAATTAAATAATTCAATTTGTGATATTTAATTTTAGTGTTGAACTATGAAAAAAACTAAATATAGAAAGTACAATGTCAAACAATATTTTGATTGCATAATCATGAATAATAAATAATACTTATCATATACAATGATGTGAAGATAGATATAATAACTAAAAATGTGGAAAACATGTGTCTGATGTTAATAAACCAGTCATTAGATTCTAGAAATATTCTCTTTGGCTACCTGGGCACTTTTATCAATACTAGTATCTAAATATCGAGTAAACTATCGTGTTGGGAATGTTCATTGTATCAATATACAACCTCTTAGGTATTTTTCGGTTTTATATCACCTTAAATCTAATGTATCTGGATCTAGTTCACATAATTTTGATCATTATTTTTAGCTCAAGCACTAACTCTCTACCATAGGTTACCTTGTCAAAAAAATGAGTTATTGGGCTCATGGTGTTGAGCTAACCTTAAATACCCCTCTATCAATGAGTACTGCTTACATAGACAATACTCTAAGGAAGGATTGAAATTTATTTATCTATTTTATATGTGGGAATTCATGTGCATAAGGGTGAAATATACTATATGAATATGCATTTAGTGATCTAACTTGTAAATTAACAAATATGGCTCATGGGTTAGCTTTTGAGTGCTTCAGACTTGTAGTATGATTGATCCTATGTTTGATATGAAAATATATATGAATAAAATAGAATAAATTATTTTATAAATTTATTAATTACACTTAAATATTCACTTTCTTAGTAATCTATATAACTATCATGAGTATTATTTTACTTATATTTATACTAGTTCCTTTTAAAAAATCCTCCAAGGAGGATTAATGACATTTTTAGGCTAACTTGTATGCTTTGAAAGATTTGAAATTTGAGTGTTAGTATGGTAAGATTCAAAGTTATTTATAGACCCTCAAAATCTTTCCTCCATCTTAGATAGTTACATTGGATCAGGGGCAATAGCATTGATGCTTTTGTCCTACCCTAAACACTATTGTCTAGGATCAAGAAAATTTATTGATGTTTTATAACTAAAAATGAATGATATGTATTATATTTTAAGCATTATTTTCTTACATATAATCAATATAGATATAGTGACTATTTTTTGACTAATAAATAATTATTTATAACTAGTGAGGTGGCAAGTATGATCCTTTCTGCTATGAGAAAGGTTAAACTAAAGGGTATATCATTGAGATATATTATTCATGTGTAAAAGACTAGTTTAAAATATAAATATATATTTAATCATATAAATTTTATCTTTGTTAATTATATTAATTCATAAGGATCGAGTTACTAGGTTAAAGGAATTGAAGCATACTATGGTGTGTAGAACACTTGTCTTTACTTGAGTGCACTTGAAATTTTTGTATGTGAATGACCTAAAGCTAAAAAAAATTTGTAGGTGTAATTAGTGAATATTATATAAAATTGAATAATATTAATATACTTTAAATAAAGAGAGAAATAAAGGATTACACCTATGTGTTTATGCAACCATGTTTCCCTTTGGTAGTTTTTATTAGTAAAGGTGCTTCCAGGATGAAACATTGGAGAGATGTTCAAAATTGAAAATTGGATATGTAAATATGGGAATTGGATGGATATAATTCCTTAAAATTTGGTAGGATGAATTCTAAAACATCCATTGAGAGCATAAAATCTCAATCACATAACTCAAGTATAATTAATCTAACCAATCTTAACAATTGAGCTAATCTCACTTGAGTCAAATGGTGTAACCATATCATCCCATAATAATAGAATCATAGTTCCAATTACTTCAAAATAACATTATATATCACATTAATAAAATAGATCAAACTTTTGCAGTAGATAAAGGCCCAAACAGTGCATCTTGGTAAGGTTGGTGCATAAATGTACATATAATTTGAAAATGTATCTATAATTTGGTGAAAATACACATTGAATATGTCTCAAGATGAAGTATTTATCAATATTTAAAATATTATCTATAAAATGTATAAAAAATATGAAAATAAATGTCCTATATATATGCATAATGCATATAATTATGTTTGAAATCTATATATGAATCATGTAGATTGTGTAAATTGTATAAAATTCTGCACATTATCTTAATTGTATGTATGTAGAATCATGTATTATATGGTGTTCCCATACTATTTTTTTCCCTTATTGATGTCAGGGGATTGTAAAAAGTGATAATCACCTTATCTAAAAAGGATAAGACAACTATGTTGTATCTTTTTGAATCATGTAGTAAAAAAAAACATATAGTAGTTTCATGTCAAAGTATATGTATCAATGAATATCATAATATGTACACATGACAAGCCCTAATATGCATGATGTGAACCATGGAAATATATAGAAGATAATAATCTTAGAAAAAAATCAATCACACAAGAAAGAGTACTTGAATGACACACAAACAGGGGTCTGAGAAGACAAAGAAAAAGTGGCATGTTCATATTCCATAGACTTAAGTTAAAGACATGTGATAAATGTCTGCACATGCAATAAATAATAAACACTTAAGGAAATTTAGATAATAATTAAATGAACATATTCAAATGTTCCATGATCAAGAAAAATAAGTAAATAGGAAGAATATTCATCTAAGATAATGTAAATGGATGAAGCAACGAGAGATAAAAAACTAACATGATCTTTTGATGTTAGTCCCTGCATACATGTGTTTGCATAATGTCCTGTAGAATAGCATATAAAATACACAATGTAAGATAGAAAAATGATTCTAGGCATGTGTAATATATATAATCTCTTTAAGATAATGTAAAATGATCATCAAATAATGGAACCTATGTCAATCATGATCATATAAAAGAAAGATGCCCCCATCATAGTGCATCACACTAGAAGAAGAAAGGTCCAACATATGCATTCTTAAGTATGACATGTTTAATGTATGTCTGTATCACTCTCAATTACATGTGGAACATACATGTACAAAAATTATATGTTATATAGTAACATAAAGTAAACAAGATATGCAAAAGATATTAAAGATGTGAAATGATGATTATTTTCGGTATTTTTGAGATATTTGAATGTTTTTTTATTTTTTGGAATACTTTTTTTTAGAATTTTGGATTTTTTGTTCAATTTTTAAATTTTTTGGAAAGAGAGTAATATTACATGTCCCTATATAAGGTATGATCATATGGTGATCTATAATATGAAAGTCATTTAGTAAACTAGTCATGAAGCAAAGGATCTCATATATATGCACCAAACTTTAATGTGTAGAATCTATGATGCTTTATGTATGTCTAACATGAATATATGGCCATGAAACAATAATATAAGGTGTATGTGTTCATGGAACCCAATATATTATACTTTATAATTCCCTTTATTTAATAGTGAGTCTTGTTATCAATTTTGAATCATGGTTCTCTAATATAGATAAATGACTAAGCCACAAATATGTGAAAGAGGATCTTGAAGAATCCATTGTAGATCTTTACTGTAAAGGCCTATTGAATATGGGGTCCTAGTAAAAGGGGATTTACTATCTATTACCATTTCATACATGATTAACCTTATTAGGTTGTATAAACAATAGTCATAGAGCAAAATTTGTCTGTTGAAAAGGATATTAATAGGTAATACCATAAACTATAATTACCTTGTTGGCATGAATATACTTAAGACAACCATATACTATTAAAGGTACTGTAAAAAGTTTATTTATTCAATGATGTCATAATAACATATAACATACACCCATGTTTGTTATAACTAAAAATTTAGTGGCCACATTTATTGGACTAAATTGAAGAGGTATAAAAATCTCACCAAAAACTTATTATAGCTTCTCATTGAATGATCTTATCATTTTCATTTAAGGGAATAAATAATCATGTTTGTATTCAAAATACATGAGTAATGTCATGGCATATACAATATCACTATCATAATTTTGAAGAATAGCATTATGTATACGCCGATGATCAATATATGCCTTAATAAATAAGGAATGAAGATCTAAATCATCATCCATAATATCACTATCATCAAATGAAATATAAGGTCTCTAAATTAGAAGAGGTATATCATGTATAAATGTAAAAATAATACCATGTAATGGGTGTCTATAATTATATGGAGGATTATTTTAATGATATGCCATTTGAATTTCTAGAGTTTTCTTAGAATGATCTTGCAATGGATTGTTAAATATCTTTTGGTTTTTTATGATCAGTTGGTTGTGATCTTTAATTTATGGGAAAATCCTCAAAGTTAAGTTGATCACTATCAATAAGGTCATATATCTTGTTATTTTATTTATAAAAATTATTCATATAATGTCCCACACATTACTAGTAGTCATAATATGCATTATCATCATATCCTTTCAGTAAATATTGACTCACATCAACCACCATAGAAGGAGGGAGAGATATGAGGTGACTCTCTGCCAGCTTCAAAAGTAAAGAATCTAGAGAGTGGGGTAACTTTTTAAATTATCTCTTAGGTTCTAATATGAGCCTACTATGTTTTGTGGCACTATATTAACCATGGTAGTTTTTTCCTTTTTAAACTTAATAGGTTATACCTTCTAACTTGGTTTTGTATGAAACTTGTTAGTGGATGTAGTTTGTGTGTTTGCTGCATACTTAAGATTTTTTTATGCAATAAATATATATATATATATATATATATATATATATATATATATATATATATATATATATATATATATATATATGGTTTAAATCATAAAAAAATATTTGAATTTATTGAAAATAATAGACTTGTGTAAGGGAGCAAGTTTCATTCTCTTAAATATGTATTGAATTTACTTACTTGACATTGGGTTTGTCATTTTGGCCAAAATTGTCTTACATATCAAGACATATAAATGTGCTAATAATTGATTGGCTTGGGATATGAATTATTTTATTAATTCTATTGGGAGATCATAAAACCATCTCAAAGCATAGTACTTTAAGCTTCTTGTAAATAGTTTACTCAAAATTTTATCATTAGAATCATAAAAAATGGATGCCACTTAAAAGGATAAAATATGTTGCTCACAATCACCCTTTCCATAATAATGTGTGAATTTGAATGAAAAAAACATGAAAAATAGTACAAATATATCTCAAGTGAAATAGGGTTATGAAATGCATCTTATGAATCAATAACATGAGGTGATTTCATAGATTTTTATAAATGTCGGTAACCTTATATTGAATTATTTTATAGTTTGTACAAGACATTACACATTTTGATCACTAAGGTTTGAAATTTTAGAAGTCACCAAAGGATATGTAAACACTTATGTCAAAATAAGCATTGAAACTAGTAATTAGGTTCAATTACTAATGGTCCCCATAGAAGAGTAGCAATAGTTGTATTTACTTTAGGTAAAAATGGTTTATAGACATAAATGTTTTTCTAAATATATGTAGTATGTAATTTTGTTCTCAAGGGACAAGAAACATAAATATGGGGATGTCCCATAGCTCTAATAGGATAGTAAATAGATGCACATGGTTGTTCACATATTATTTTAGTTATTTTAGTGTTTAATATAATATGCAAGATATCATGAATATATGTAGATTTTTTAGGAATACAATCACGATATAATGCAATACACTTAACATGTTAATTATCTTCTTTTTCATCTTAATTATTTGTGTGATGAAATATATCTACTATAATATTTTTTAGTATTTAGCTCATTATTATTATTTTACCTCCTATTATTAGGATAAGTTGACATGGTGTTTTCTTGAGACAATTTAGGTGACCCAGGGGGTAACTAAAAATATTCAATAGGAACACCACCTAATTTAGAGATATTCCTAGGTTACTTTCAAAAAATAGAACAAATATAAATAAAAACAACAAATAAATAAATTAGGAGGCTAAAAACCCTAGAAAAAGCTATAATTTGCATGGACGACTCAATGGTTGGGTTCACTAAATGCTTGACCATTTTGGAAAATTTAAGGTTAAGTGTTAAGAGGAATATGATATTCAATAGTGTGGTAAAATATTCTTAAAATTAGGCCAATCAAATAATTCAATTTTTTATATTCATTTTTAGTGTTGAATTATGAAGATACTAAATACATAAATTATAATTCAAAATAGTTTTTCGATTGCATAATCAAAAATATATATATATATATATATCTTATCGAGTGATACATAGATAGATATAAGATTTACATGTGTGGAAAAAAGCTATATTATGTCTAGGAACCAACCATCATATTGTATAAATATTATTTCAGGCTATTTGGACACTTGTGTTGATGCTATTATTTTAATCCTAATGCAACTATTTTATACAAAAAATTTGTTATATAAAGATGTAGATAACTAAGTCCTTATAGGTTTTTATCACCTTTTATCTGATCTATTTGTTTTTCACATACATGATGTCAATGAATGTTTTTATCTCAAACCCTAGCTGTTTATTTTTAGGTTAGCTTACCTTTGCAAAAAATGGGTTATTGGGTTCTAAAATATTTCACAACACTCTTCAACCAAGATCTCTCTAACACACCATTACCAAAGCCATTAATACTTCAACATACACATAATAATTAAACCAACTATGAACAAAACCAATTTTTATTTAAAAAAAGTATGTAGAATACAATGGAGAGCCTTTGCTTAAGTAGACAAGGCAAAACAAGAAGATATCATAACTAAGAAATGTGTGATAAATCCACACATAGGACAAAACTAGGAAAAAGATGAAAATCCTAGATAGATACTAGTAAACAGGAAAAATATACTCTAACACCCCCTCTCAAGTGAAGATATGGGCTCATAATAAAGGATGCATTATGAAGTCATGTGTTCTTGTGGATGCCAATCCAGCTTCTTGGAGTACATGGATGTTGATTCATTGTAATCACCAAGAAAAATTAAGAATGTTGTTGAATATGAAGATCACTGAACACAAATACTACCCTCCAAAATATTGGGTGGAGTGATAAACCTAAAGAAGCATTTCTTGAACACCCCCTAATAATATGGTGAGAAGTGAGCATAAATACTGATGGATTTACCACACTAGTGTCACTAGTGGGGATACCACATTGGTATCACTGTAATAATCACCAAGAATTCCCTGGAGTCAAGTATCAAATTCTCATATGGGTTTTAGTAAATAAAGTGCCTAAATAAGATATCCATGTACAAAGGAGGAATCCCAAAAAAACACTAAAAAGGTGAAAAAATACATATAAATCTCATAAAGTGGATAAAAAAGAAAAACCCCATAGGAAAAACTCCCAAAGATAATGTCATAGATGATGTTAAAGTAGTCTACATTCCAAGTATTTGAAAGTATCAAAAGAACTCAATTTTCATGATTGGTATGAATCCACTGCTTAATGAAAAAAAAAACAACAATAGGCTTCAATAGAATAAATTCAATCAAGAAGATTGTTAGTGGTGATGAAATTACAAAAGAGTATTGCATGTGCCAAGAATGCTCAACACCTAAGAATCAGAATGTACACCACACACCCCCCATATTTCTGATTGGGTAGAGTGATGGAAAAATGGTTTATATACACCTCCTTGTAATTGGTGTAGTGGATGAAAAAGTTCTACACAAGTGGCCTAAATCCACTACTCAAACACTAAACAAGATGACACCATATGCACCAAATTAGCTCCGTATATTATGGGAAACTATCAACTGTAAAAAATGTGATGTCAAAAATATAGATATAATCTCTCAAAGAGGATGGCTATGGTAGTGATAGAAGAGACAAGTAAATTAAGAAGTGAAAAGGTGCCTAGAATAGAGAGGATAAATGCATAAAGGTGGACAAGGCTAAATTATAAAACCCCTCGATGGCATTTTATATTTTAGTGTAAGTATGAAATATCCCAATAAACACTGAATAAAAAAAGGAAGATATTGGGCTTCACTTGAATATATCCAAATAAGGAGTCTGTCAACCTATTAAAAAATCCATCAAATATCATGAGAGATGCTCTAAAAATAAGGGAGTGAAGATGTGTTTCCATATAAGAAGGCAAGGTTCTAAGAAAGGGACATTAATGGAGACATGAAACAAACTATAAGTGTGTCAAAGTGTGAATTCACAAACTAGAATAGTGCTTGTCGTGGGCTGATGGAAGAGTGTACCAAATGATGAAGAAAACCATCTGTATGTAAAAAAACACTCAGAAGGATTAACTACCAAAAAATTATAATCTACAAAGCACATGTAAAGGAAATTAGACTCAGCTAAAAACACATTTGAGATAATGCAAAGTACAATAGTGACATAAGATATATAATAATAAAAGTAGTAGGGCCCATGGCACAGAGAACCCCCCTTGAATATGGAACTTTATAACTTTAGTGAGTTTACAATAAAAATCAGACCAATGGAATGGTAATGAAAAATAAATCACTTTTGCAAAAAAATGACACTCAAATTTGAGTTACTAGGCAAAAGTTAAGGCTAATAATATATCCCATGATAAATGACCTATTTAATGAAGTTATACTTGAAAATTTAAAAAAAATGTGACCAAATAAGGGGTAAGGTAGCCTTATAGCCACTCATTGAAATTGGAATGAAATGTAAAATGTAATGGTTTAGATTGTGAGGACGAATTGGTTCCTACCAAACCAGAACTCACCCTATGATCTTTGATAATCAAGATGGAATGAATGGGATCAAGATAATATTTTACAATCTCCTTAATATATCTCAATAATATTATTTTTTATGAAAAATAAAAAAAATAATATATGCCCCCACCACTTGGTGAAAACACAAAGGAACCCTGCTTTAAAATACCATGAAAGAGTTCACAACACTCTTCAACAAAGATCTCTCTAACACACCATTACCATAACCATGAATACTTCAACATGCACACAAGGAATAAACCAACTATGGACAAAACCAATTATTTTCTTGAAAAATCATGTATAATACAATAGAGATCCCTTGCTTAAGTACTCAAGGCAAAACAAGATCCTAGCTATGTAATGTGGGATAAATCGTCACATAGGATGAGACTAGAAGAAAAAAAAAATCCAAGTTAGAACCTAGAAAGAATGAAAAATATACTCTAATAGGTTCATGTTGTCATGTTGATCTCAAAGACCCCTCTATCAATGTGTGTGTGTGTGTGTGTGTGTGTGTGTGTGTGTGTGTGTGTGTGTGTGTGTGTGTGTGTGTGTGTGTGTGTGTGTGTGTGTGTGTGTGTGTGTGTGTGTGTGTGTGCATGCGCGTGCGTGCATGTGTGTGTGTGTGTGCGTGTGTGTGTGTATGTATATATATGTATATATATGCGTATTTACTATATATGTGTGTGTGTATAATACACACACACACATATACACACACACACGCGTGCGTGCACGCGCGCACACACACACACACACACACACACATATACATACATATACATATATACACATATACATATGTGTTTTTGTGTGTGTGTGTGTGTATCATATTTTAGAAGTTGTATGGCTACATGTGATCTATATAATTAGAGTAATCATGGTTAGACTAAGAAATAAGTAATGAGACCATATGAGGCGATGATTGTAGAAATTTTTGCTGAGAGGAAGATCAAAATAAAGGGTAGAGCCTTGAGATATATTTTTAATATGTGAATAACTATTTTAACATATAAAACATACTTAAGCATCTACAATTACCACTTGGTACATCTCTTGTTACTTTGATTTTGTGATGTTTCTTCATTATTTAAACATTAGAGAGAGGTTCAAATCTAAATATTAGAGAAATAAAGAGTATAATTAGAGTGTTACCATTCTCCCAATCTAATGTAAAAGGTGAGGTAAGTCAAGGTCACAAGGAATACTAAATCTCAATTGTTGGATGGTGGAGTTTGATCTTATTTTTAATGCCTAGTTCCTGATAGGGGGTGTCAGGGGGAAACACCCCCCCACTAGGGTTGACATGGGGGTCTAGGCAGGGTGGATAATTATTTTGGATCCCCCCTAGTGTGGGTTTAGGGGCAACACCCCCAAATTAATTTTTTTTGAAAAATGCATTATAAAATATTGTAATTTCGTAGTTAGTCTAGACCATTTACTATTAGGTTTTAGATCTAATGGTAGAAATTAATTTAGTACATTTTTTCCACAATTTTTAACCCTCATTTGATATGAAGGCATTGTAATTCATAGAAAAGTGTGAGAGTGAAGAGGATATAGCAGTGGATGTATTAAAGGTTTTTCCCTTTATTTTGTTGGATTGAATATTAAGAAGGACTGGTAGTTTCTATGTAGAAGTAACCCATATTGTGTGAACCACGTTAAATTTGTGTCTCTATTATATAGTTTTTTTAAATTTTAATCATTTATTTATTTCATTATTATTACTCTACATTCTATATTCCTAACATCAATCAGACAACCCAAGTGCATACATTATCTAACCAATCCCATTTAAGTCAAATGGTATAACTATTTCAATTGGAACATATAAGTAGTACCAAGGCCATTGAGGGCACTGAATATTGAACATAATACTCCTAAGATCTAATTTATATTGACAAATAAAGGCTCAAATATTGTATTTGTGTAAGGTTTAGTGTATATATAATATAAATGTGTATCTATAATTTTATGCATTTTCATCTCATATACACCTTTAATGTGTCTCAAATTGAATTATTTTTAAAAATGCAACCTTTACTCTATAAATATTTATAATATCTATCACAAATATGAAAAATACTATTAGAATTACATGAAAATAAATGTTAAATTTATAAGATTATATCCCAAATGTACATTTCAATCATGTAAGTTATATCAAAATTGTATGAATTTTACTAACTATTTGTATGTGGATTCATGACTCTATGACATGCCCCCAAAAATATGATCTCTCTTTTGAGTTGAGGGGATCACTATCTGATAGTTATATTATCTCACAAGTATAATAAAACCTCATTGTATCTATATAAATCATGTAATAATAAAACCTATAAGGGAATGATGTCTAAGTAGATGTATCAATGAAGCTTACAATAACATAGCATAACAAGCCCTAAGATGCATCATATAGACCATGGAAATGTTTAGAAGATACAATTATAATCTCAAGAAGAAATCAATAAAAAACACAATAGCACTCAATGTCACACAAATGGGGGACTAAGGAGAGAAAAAAAATGGGTATGTTTAAATTCTACAAACTCAAAGGGGACTACATGTTCAAATGTATACACACCAAATAAATAACAATCAGGGAACATGGCAAAACAATAAAAGAACATGTTCCAATGTTTCATGCTTGAAATAAGATATACAATGAAAATTATACTCAAGTGATCCATGTGATAAGATGAAAATTTAAATATAATCAACTAGCATAATAATATCATACTTGTTATTAAATACAAGTTTTACAAAACTTTCCTAGAACATATCATATTATTTAACTCTAAAATTATTTGTGGATCCTACTTGGGTAGATAGTGTTAATAATATATAAATGACAATGAACAATGGTGATAATAATATCTATAGTATGATAATTAAATGTTAAACTTTGATATAACATATATTGAATTAATTAAACTGAGATAGGCCGGAAATAAAAATTATAAAAATGCTTGATATGGAAATGAAAAAGAAATAATATAATTAGTTGGTTTTGATGATAATGCATTTACAAATCTAGAATAGATAAGATGAATACTAGAAGAGGATTCTATATCACTCACCAAATTTTGGATTGAGTACTTCTAAAGACACATACATTAACATTAGCACTAGATAATAACATTGATGCCACTATCTGAATTGAATAAATGTATCCTATGTAGAATACATGATGTAAAAGGATGAAACCACTTGGATGTTTATAGGTTTGTCTTCTCCTTCAATTTGGTGTATTTAGGTGTGGGCCATGGACTATTACTCCTTATGAAATTTGGAAACCCTAATTCATCATCTTTGTAGTGACCTTGAAAAAAATGGGTTAGTGGGATTGTAGTGTTGAGATAGCCCCAAATACGCCTCTATCAATGGGTGCTATCTACATAGCCAATACTCTAAATAGGTATTTAGACTTATGTAGGTCTCCTCGACATGCTGGCTTATGTGTGAATAATGAAATATGTTTAAAATGAGTACAATAATGACTTAACTTGTAACTTGGAAAATCAATGTCTTGGGTTGCTTCTTCTATTCCTTAGACCTATGTATGCATTATCCCTATGACTGATATGAAAATATGATAAAATATAGAAGATTTGTTTTATCAAGTGATTGAGTGAATGCTTTGATAAGTTGCCTTAATCTATGTGAGGTTCTTCTATGTGAGAAATGAACGAGGGTTGATATTATATTTATACCAATCCTCTTCGATAAATATCTCACATTAAATCACTTAGATAAACCATTAGGATGCATTTCATTTATAAATAATATTACTTTATGGTATTGGACATCTACGTCATGGTAGGCCACTAGCATCGACATAGGGGTCTAAGAATGACACTTGTGTCTTGGCAGTTAGAAAATATGTGGATGCTCAAAAATTGTAGGAACATTAGATAAGCATATTTTAAGCAATCTATGTAAGATATAAGGTCTAAATCATCAACATAAGACTTGTCAGACCAAGAGATAGGCCAAGGGGAATAAGATCGAATAGATGCAAGAGTTATAAAAGAGGGAAAGATCTAAAACTGAGAGGAACAACCAAGGTCTATGTTTTGTAAGTGTACAAGACTAAGTTTCTATATAATTCATATATGTCATATGCATTCCCCCATTTAATATAGTAATTAAATTTCTATCTTAAATAATAATAAATGCCTACTTGGGTGTGTATAACACAACTTGCCTTTGTATGAGCCCAACATGAGTTTTTATTTGGTGACTATCCTACAACCAAGATCATGTTAAAATATACAATTAGTGCATATAATTTAAAATTGAAAACATTGAAATGATTAAAATTGGAAAAACAAGGTTTAGGAGTACACCTATGTATCAATGCAATTGCCTTACCTATTGGCAACTTGATTTTAAATATGTATCCCTATGTATAATTGAAATTGAGATTAGGAAAAATATATAAATATGAAAAGTTCACATGTTGAAGGATATAGAGCTATATTTTAAGGCACATGACCCCAACCTTAGAGAAAAGGTGAATTTTCACTTGGGATTTGTTATTAGCTCAACTGTGAAACCCAATTAGACCTATAACCTAATGAACATTAGAGAACAAAGTCATCTCATACCATATATTCAATGAGGTAGACGATTTAATTAATTCCAACCTATAAAATTGGTAAGATCGAGTGATTTAATCACCTCAACTATACTAAAATCAAACCAACTATTATAATAGACCGGCTTAATACAATCCATAATAGTCTAACGTAGTTGGTTATGACAATCCATATAAGAGTTTTGAAATTAAAAACTAGTTTGTATTTTGAAATATTAGGTGAAAATTACATAACACAAACACATTAGATATGTCTCATTATGAAACTATGTATAAAAATGGTATTGATGTATAAAATTCTACCACAAATGTGTATATGAATCACATGACTATGTGATTTAGCTAATTTGGAATTTTTCACAAGTGTGAGTAGCATGTTACCATAAAATTACCCCACCATGTATGGATAAATTTTAGAAACTAATATAAGTGTCAATGTAGAGGGCATGTTTCCAAAACATTCCCCCACTAAATTTTGGTATTCCAAATGTTGAATAATGGTAGAGAACATGCTTCCAAAGTATGTCCGTACTAAAATTTAAAACTATGACAAATGTGGGGAACATGCTTCTATGGCATTCCCCCCTTTAAGGTGAGGGAAGAATAATATTTGGTAGTTATATTACCTCAAAAGAATAAAACAATTACATAATCTATGAATAAATGCATGTATTATATATAAGAACATGTGTATGCAAATGTGGCATTGAAGTGCATAGAATAATGTGATCACATGAAGGCCTAATATGCATGATAAAGAGCATGCCAACATCTATATAGTAATAGGACAAGATCAAAAAGTAAATAATCACACACACTAGATCACTCAAAATAAAGTCAACATACAATGATCATAGGAGACCACAAATAAGGGGCATGTTCAAATGCCACATAATAGAAGTGGCATGACTTAGTCAAATATCCACAAAAGTAGTAAGGACATATTAAAATGTCCATATAAAAAATAATGACAAATGTTAATGTTAAATGAATAAATCAAATTTAGAAGGACCACAAACAAAGAAACATATTCAAATTATCAAACTAGTAAGACAATATCAAGGCAAGACACTCAAGGAAACACATTAAAAAATCATAAGAAAACATCATAAACATATCCTAGTAGCCTATGGATCACATGTATTAGCAAAAAAATATGAAGTTCATAAAATAAATAGTACCCTATGAAGATATAATCATGAATAAATTCATGTGTAAGTACATATAAGAAATGAAACATGATAATGAAGAGACCATAGTATGATATAACCTATGTATATCAAGATCAAAGAAGTGAATGCCAAAAATGTTCACATGACATGAGTGGAGGGAAGACCCAAAATCCAAAATAGGAATATATAATGTATTTATGTATGTTTTCATCACACTTAAATAGAAGTGTGACACACATGTATATATAGAAGTAACTAATATGCCATCCATCAACATGGAACTAACACATAGATGCCAATGAGCTAATATAACATGTAGGTAGTGAAAATATTTTTGGATTTTCAATGTTTTTATATTTTTGGGTATTTTTGGAATATTTTAGAACTTTAAACATTAAATTGGGTCCTTTGGATTGATGTAGTGATATCTAAGGTAATTACTATAAATAATGGAAACTAACCAGGAATGAAAATGATTGACTATATTATTCAAGTTGTAACTGGATTTTTATTTTCTATTCTAGCACTATAATTAATGTATCTATAGGAGTATCAAGTGTATCATATTCATATGCTACATAATCAATATCATTATGATCATACCAGTCTTTTATATTAGTCGTATGCAAAAAATGTAACTTGATAGATTGTGATTGAACATGTGATATACCATTTGGTATATTTGTATATGAATAAGGAACCATGTAATATTATGGTTGCAAAATTTTTAGTATGACATTATTTTTATATGTGTGCATCTTATATGTTAATATCTTATGAAAATCTTAAGATATATAGTTTAACTTAGTTATATCTATTTTGATTTTGTATTAGGAATATTATTACCATTGGAATAATCATTTGGAATCATGTCCTCTTGTTTTTCATTATTGACCAACAAAGGGGGCTCACCTGGTTTATTTTATATTGGTTTTAATATAATTTGTTTATTTAGTAATTGTATATCATTTGGAAATTTTGAAACATTTGTAATGGTATTTTCTCTATTTATTTGTTCTTTTGACCCTTATCTTAGTTTGAATTATCTTTTGGTACCATATTTGTTGTTTTGAAACTTGAACTTTAGGAAAGGTACTCATAATGTGAGTGGGTTATGTATCAATTATATGATCAAAACTACCTTTGATACTTTGTATTGTGCTCTTCAATGCAAAACAACAAGATGTATGATTCCCATGCATTATATGATATGCAAAATAGTATTTGGATCTCCTTATAGGATGTGGAAGAGGTAATTAAATCATTTTGATTTGAATCATATATCTTAAGGTTTCACTTGGTCTCTTAGTTTTTTTTTTTCACTTTTGGAATGAATTATTTTGGATTTAATATGTTTAATCTTTTCATTTGGATGTGAAACCTTATTTCCCATAACATTGAGAAATGAGGATGCAAACTCATAATTAACACTACCATGTGTTGGATTATATAGGAGTGTAATATGATTTGGTAAGTCTTTTATTAACTTTTACATAATATCTATTTTAACTCTTATGGATTCACAATCACACTCACTAGGTATCTCATATTAAACATGCATACATATACCATCTACCTTACTACTTAAACATGTGATATCCTATACATGGTTAGAGGAATGGTAGCTATCACCCTCCTTATGGTTAGGAGGAGCAAGAGGTTCTTTTGTATCCATTTTAAATGTTATAAATATTTATGTGAGAATAGTATAAGAAAGGCACACAAATGATAAGGAACAATCAATCATAATAAAATAAGGATATATTAATTTCAAATGATTGGCTAAGTTTTTTTGAAAATATAAGATAGTTTTTTTGAAAAAATAGGAAATGAGATGAACCCTAAAAAATAGGGGAAAAAAGGTACTATGTACAACCTATAGGTCTAAATTTTACAAAAATATTAAAATGCTAAATTTGAAAGATCCATATACTATTTTGGTAAAAGAAGAGTTTTTTTTAGTATACCAACCTGTGTAGCAAATACCTCTAAGATATTTTAAAATGGATCTTTTTTTAGGTCAAAATGTTCTAATCAAGTAATAATCAACTATTAAGAGTGTGAAAATAAATACCTTGTAAATAGAGGAGGATAAAACTTTAGGGCAAAGTTTTAGATCTCAACATCCTCAAAATAAGATCAAAACCTAAGAGGCCTTAAAGCCCTAGATTAGAAAAAGTTTGGATTCACATGAGTCAACTTCACCAAATGTTTAACAAAATTTTGGATGTGGATATTACTTGGGTATATATGGTTAATAATATATAAATTATAATGAATAAGGGTGATAATTAGATCTATATGAGGCTAATTAAATGCTGAACTCGCATACAAAATATACTAAATTTATTAAACTGAGATAGGATGAAATTATAAATAATAAGTATGTTCTATATGGAAATGACAAAGGAAAAATCTAAATATTTGGTTATGATGCTAACATAGCTATGGATATATAACAAGTGAGAAGTAAATTGGAAGAGGATTATGGAATAGTTACAAAATTATGGATTAAGTTCCTCTAGGGTCATAGACACTAGTATTAGCCTTGGATGTTAGTATTGACACTATTGTCAAAACCAAACACATGTTTTGAATGGAATACATACTAGAAAAGGATGTGACCAATTAGATTATTATGGGTATGTATTCTCCTTCACTATGGTGCATTTAGACCTAGATCACCAACTTTTGTTCCTTATTAAATTATAAACCCTAGTTCTTCATCTTCATAATGACCTTGGAAAAAATGGGTTACTGGCATCATGGTGTTGATCTCACTCCAAAGACTCATAAGAAAATGAGAATTTCCTACATAGTGACTAGTTTGAATAGGGCCTCAGTCTGATGTAGTTATCCCCTATGTGTTGGATAATGTGCAACTCATGTAATATGTGGAAAATAAGTACAACAATGATCTATCTTGTAACTTCATAAATAAAAAACTTGGGATATTACTTAAATACTTTGGACCTATGTATGTGTTATTCCTATGATTGATATTAAAATATGAGAGAATATGAAAGATTTCCTTTATTTATTACATGATTTAATTCTTTGAAAAGTTTCCCTAGTTTGTGCTAGGTTATTGTATGTGATGAAATAATGAAGGTTGATCTCATATTTATACCATTCCTCTTGGACAAATATATCACATTAAATCACTTAGGCTGACCACTAGGATACATTTCATTTACAAAGAATTTTAATTTAGGGTACTACACACCTACATTAGGGTAGGACACTATCATCAACATAGGTGTCTAGGACTGATGCTTATGTCATGGTAGTTTTAAAAGAGGTACAAGCTCATAACTTGTAAGGACATAAGTATATTTTAATCTTTCTAAGCAAGATAGAAGGTCTAGGTCATCAACATAATACTGGTTGAACCAAGATATAAGACAAGGGGTACAAAATAGAGTAGATGTAAGACTTTTAAAAGTGAAAAAGGTCCATAATTGATAGTAATATCCAAGGTATATATTTTCTTCATGTACAAGACTAAGGTGATATATAGTTCATAAATATCAAGTACACTTCTTAATATGTAAACATAAGTATAGGAATGCATAATAGTTACTATTAATCTCAAAATTATAATGTAAAGTTATAATAAATGAAATGAAATTGTGTGAATCATGATCAATAGAAGTAATATACACCCAATATAGTGTGTCACATTGGTAGAGGAAAGGTCCAACTATTGCATGTTCATGTATCATGGATTTATTATATGATTATAAAAAATTAAAGTACCTATGAAACATATGATTGTAAGGAATTAATATACTATATACTAACATGGATTAAAAATTCTATGAAAAATATACTAAACATGTGAATTCTAAAAATATTTATATTTTTTATTAATTTGAATGTTTTCAAAATTTATCTTTTTTTTTGAATTTTGAATTTTGGAAGGAGAAGGATATCTGATGATACCATATAATAGATGTTGATACAATAATCTAAGATCAATATGAGGTATACAATAATTATCATACTTCCAAGGATCATGTGTATATTCCAAATTTGAATCTATATAATATACCATTTTTTTTCTATGCCTCATAGGACAATGTGGTCATGAAATAATAGTATATATTTTTAGTGTTTTTTTGAACTCATTACTCAGTAATTTGTGACTTTTTTGGTGTAAATTTAATTTTGGGTCTTTGTACCCTCTTTGAAAAATGTTGATCTCATTTCAAAAATTAGTTGAGGCATGTGGGTTTAGATAGGGACTTCGTAGAGTCCACTATGTATCTTTGATGTAATGGAATCTATAGTATTAGCTACAAAAAAAAGGGGATTACCTTTTTATTAAAAATTTGCTCAAAATTTAACCTTATTAGGTTGTATAATTAGTTGTATTGGAATAAAATTTTGTTGTTTTAGATGATGTTCATGTTGAGTTCTTTAAATTGGGATTACCCTCTTGGCATGGATGTTCTTGAGACATCTATGCAATGTGAAGGGTATTGAGTGGATATTTTTAATATAAGGTTATCCTGGTAACATATAAAATACTCTTTTACGTAGTATAACTAAAATTTGATATGATCTCATGTGATGTACTAACCTATAAAGCTAAATCAATCTCACCACCCATCTATTGTTCTTTTCTATCGAATGTTCTAACCATCTTGGTTGGAAGGTATAATTCATCATGTATATATCTAAAATATGTGAGTAATGTCATGGTACATACATTTTCATTAGAACCATTAACAATCATAACACTACATATATGATGATGATAAATATGTGATCTAGTAAACAATGAGTGAAGATATGGATCATCATCCATAATTTAACTATCATCATATGTAGTATAAGTACTTTGAACCATAATAGATTTCTCACTTGTAATTATGACAGTAATCACAACTAATGGGTTCCCATAATGTGGTGGAGAAGGATGTGCATTATATTCCATTTACACATTAAATGTTTATTTAAAATGATACTATAATGGATTTTTTAATATCTTCTAATTTTTAGTCTCATCATATTGTGATCCTAAATCCTTTTTAACATTATCAAATGTGATCTATTCACTATCAATGAGATACCATATCATGTGCTTCAATTTATAATTTTTTTTCATAAAATATCTAACACATTGGTGATATACACTTTAATCATTCACATATCCTTTTGGAAGAGTTTGAATCATATCAACCTAGAAATAAAGAGGGCTCATATGATATTAAACTTCACCAAATTATTAAGAAGTGAAGATGGAGGCTTAGGTAATTGTGTAAATTATGTATTAGCTACAATGGATAATATGATCTGACTAGGTTTTTGTGAAGTAGTATTCACCATTTTGCTTACTTCCTTTTTTATCTTCTAGTGGTTTTACCTTATAGCTTGGTTTGATAGGAATATATTTATTTTATGTAGTTGGTGTGATGGATACATAGTTAGGCATTTTTTATGTAATATGTTTCATTTCTTGGTATTGAAAAAAATGGTATAAGTCATAAAAATATTTAAACTTGTTTAATACAATAAACTCATGTAATGGGAAAAGAATTTTTTATTGAAGACATCATAAATATCTTTATCTTCGATTGGATTTGTAGTTTTTTATAATGTTGTCTTTTACTTGAAAACATATTCATTGATCTGCTCATTGGTTCTTTACCTAACCTTTGAAATGTATGAATATGGCATATTTTTAGTTATGTTGACATAAAAATGTGATAAAAATTGATCCTATAGAGGCTTGAATGTCTTTACTAATTATATTTTTAGATCATAGAACCATATCAAGGCATAGTCCTTGAGGCTTCTTGGAAATAATTATCTCCAAAGTTTGACATTTGAATAAAATCAAGGCATGATGCACAGGAAGAGAAGAGATGTTTATTAGAGTTATACTTTCCATCATAAATATCAAATTAAGTGATAAAAAACTAGTTATAAAAGGGTGCAATGATATCTTAGGTGAAATAATATTATGCATTACTCTTATGAGTTGATATTTTATTCATTTTGAAGTTTTTTGATTAATATTGTTAACCTTAGCTTCCAATTTTTTCTTAAATTATAAAAGGATTTGCATATAAGTCCCATTAATATTTGGTACATGATAAGTCACGAAGGGGTTTCAAACACTTGTGTTGATATATGCATTGAATACATTAATTGAATTAAAGTAATTTTCATTCCCATGGAGGATGTAGTAGTAGTTATTCAGTATTCAGGAAATAATGGATTGAAGACATTTATCATCCCTCAACTAGATGTATGAATCAACGGTGTGCTCTAGGGGAGATATATTAATATTGATGTTCGATAGGCATATCTAGTATCCCTAATATTTTTATTAATGAATACCAATGGTTGTTCAATAATGCTTTTGTATTATTTTTTTGAATAGTCTTGAGGATATTCTAAAATTATTAAGGATATTCAAAAATACACTCTTGAAAACTAAAAATAGCATTAATTTTCTCTTTATATTCCATTTTATGTTCAAAATTATCATGTGTTTCATTATCTTCATGATCAAAATTATTCTCTATGATAAAAATTTCAATATATTTCTAATTTTCATTATTGGAAGAATTTGATAGTGCATTAGCTTCAGACATATTAGGTGGTAGAAAATGAATCGAAAGTTTTTCAATAGGTATAACACCTATTATATCACCATGTCAAATTTTCATATAGATTAATAAAACAAAAATATGAATAAGTACTAGAATTTGAAATTCTAAAGGTTTGAAAACCCTAAAGCAAGTTAGGATTGGCATAATAAGACTCAGATGTTGGGTTCACCAAATGTTTAACCCTTTTTAGAAATAAACATAATAAAATATGGATAATACTATTATAAAAAACTAAATTATTAAATAATTTAAATTCACAACATATTGTTACAGTGATGAATTATGGAAATATGCTAAATATAGAAAATACAATGCCAAAAAGTATTTTGATTACTTAAAAAGGAAGGATATATAATACTTATATTTTCACTATTGTGAAATAATATATTTTTGATTCAAGTTATGAAATGGTGGGGATGATGCTTAGGTATAATTCGTTAGATTCTATAAATCAACACTTTGTCAACTTAAACACTACCATTTAAAATCTAGACATTAGTTTAAATGTTTTCATCCCTATTTAGATGTCTCTATCCATAGTAAATTGAAACTCCTTTTATAAAAAAATTAGATTTTACCTATTAGGTCTTGTAGTCACCTTATAAATTCT
This sequence comes from Torreya grandis, assembly GCA_037957365.1. Classification (NCBI taxonomy): domain Eukaryota; kingdom Viridiplantae; phylum Streptophyta; class Pinopsida; order Cupressales; family Taxaceae; genus Torreya; species Torreya grandis. The sequence goes on from JARHVA010005923.1 coordinate 778,941, forward strand.
TTGTTTGTATTAAAAACATTGGTTCCAAATATCAACATGTAGCTCATAACCATAGGTCCTCCATTTAGGGCATGTGATGATTTAAAACAAGGGTTAATGGGTTAAAGTGAATTTGAGTTGACCTCAAGTACCCCTCTAGTAAGTAGCATTACGTACATATCCATATACTCTAATTATGGCCTCAAATTGATGTAGTTATCCCCTAATGCCAATTTGTGTGTGAACAATGTTGTAAGTTTCTATATACGAGTGCATGTAGTGATCTAAATTGAAAATTGACAAAAAATGCTCATGGGCTAAATTTGTAATGCTCCAAATCTATAATAAGATTTCTCTTAGGACTAATATATAAATAAGGAAGAATAGGGTACTATGAATGAGTTGTGTGAACAATTTGGTGATCTTGGGAGGTATTTTCTTAGTAGTTTCTAGATGTCTAAATGAGTGGTATTTGTTTTGTATTTAAACATCTCCATTTGAAATTATATCATGGGAGGGTTAATTAATACATATGGTATGACCTATTCATATCAAAAGATTTTTAAATTTGAGTGTTTGTAAGCTACAGACACTAGCATTAGCCTTGGGACACTAACATTAATGTTAGTGTCCTAGTGTAGACAATTGTGTCCTAGGAGATAAATAATTATTGAAGATATATGACTAACATTGTATTATATTTATCATGTTTTAATCATACTATGGGGCATAGGTGTTTTTGGTAATCATAATATTAGGGTTGGACTATAAGATATGAATTTAGGCAAAGTGATACACTGAACACATGCCTTATACTGGCAAAAAGGCCATAAAATGATGGATTGAGTCATGAGTATTATTTTCCAAGGGTATAAGACTAGTTTATCATGTAAAATCTATATTTATAATCTACACTAAGTAATTATCCAAAATGAGGGTTTCTCCCACACATTTTCCCAAATTAAGATTTGATACCACTTATAATGGAATTAATTCAAATATAATATCAAATAATAATAATACATCATAATATGAGTGAAATAAAATATAATATATTTATAGATTATGAATGACTTCTAGGGGGAACCTTCTAAAAAAATACAATAAGAACAAAATTAACAATATGATGATCAAATACTAACCATTAACTCACATATATAGCGTAATTATATTATGGAAATACTATATGAGGATGTTAGAGCCAATATTATACTATAAAAATTATTATATGACTTAATTAAGGGTTATTCTAGCCACAAGTCAGCCACTAATATTCACATACACATAATATGTTAAGGGCATAACACATATGTATTTAATCAAATGATTTCTAGGATGAATGGGTTTTATTTTTTGGATTAAAAAATTTTTATGGACAAGAACTTTCTAAACATTATATGGGAACTTAATTCACATTCACATACAATTTAGAGGTAAATTTTGAAATTTAATTAAATTCAATAATTACACCTAACATTATTTATTATATGTATTCACATGTATACTTAAAATTAAGCACCATTTTACCATCTTTATGACTTTACCATTGTTTTAAAAGTATAAAGTGATTGAATAAATCAATTATTCAACATTTAAATAACTCATTCATTGGTGACTTTGAATAAGGAAATATATTGATCTAATTCAAAACACTTAGAGTGTTGTATTTTATAGATTGTAGGTAAATATATTAATTCAATTCCATACACTAAAATTGTTATATTTTTCAACTTTTTTTGTTTTCAAGACTCAATTTTATACCTCAGATTCAAAATTTCCCCCCATATAACATTTATTTTGATTATTTAAACACTTTTACACATTTATGAGATTCTACTATATTGTGATGCATTTCCTTGCTAGGAAGGTTTTTCATAAAATGTGACGCCTTTTTAAACTTGTGATGATTTTTAAAACATGTGATTATTTCATAAGATTGCATTGGTTTCTTGGGCATATGATTATTTTCTAGGTCTTCAATGCATTCCCAAGCCTATGATGGTTTCTTATGCATAAAATTATTTTCTAATCCTAGGATTCTTGCTTTGGAATGTGATGGTTTTCTAAGCCTACGATGCTTTTCCAAGCCTACGATGATTTTATAGACTGTTGAATCTTTTCTAGGCATGTGATTAATTTAGAGGATTGTGATGCATTTCCTACCCTATGTAAATTTTCTAAGAAAGTAATTCTTTTAATTTCATGTGATGTTTTTTTTAAACAATGACATTTTTCTAGACCCACAATGATTTTCCAAGTTTTTAATGATTTTCAATAATATAATTTTTTTCTAGGCTTGTGATGATTCTTATTTATAATGAATTTTATTTGATGTATATGTTTTCCATCTTGCATAATTTTTTGTTTTCTTTTGTAGACCTTGGTATTAAATTTGCCAAATTTTCCCACTAAACATTAAATATTTATCAAGATTTGTATTTTATCTCTAGAAAAAGTAAATTTTAATAGAATTTTAGTAATGCATGAAAAATTTATAATTGAGTTGTGCATTATTCAAATAATCGATGATTTTTTAGAAGAATTATTTTTTTCCTATTCAGTTTTATTCTTTTTAGTTTGTGTTTGTGCTTGTAATTATTGCATACTTGGCTCCATCATATCGTATTAGAACATGCTTAACTTTGGTAAAAAAATAATATAAATTAAAAATGTGTATGATTTTTTTCAATGTTTAAAATTTCCTTTTGGAGAAATTATGTTTATTTAAGAACATGGTTTTTATAAGACAGATGGAAATAATAGGAGGTTATGCTTAGATAAACTATAATCGACAAGATTTATTGAGGAGAATGGAAAATCATATAATAATTATTGTAGTCTAGAGATTAAGGAGAAGAGGAGATTTAAGTGTAGAGGATAGAGACATGCAAAAATAGGAAATGAAGAAGTAGAACAAATTATTATGAAGATCATCATAAAATTGAGGGAGATGATTGTGAGAATGTGTTTTTTTATCACTATTATAGAGAGAATAAAGATAAGATAAAGGTGTTATGGATCACACCATGTGTTGTTGGAATGAATAGAAAAAGGTTTTTTGGAGCTATAATACTTATAAGAGATGAAATAATCTCTCGTGATAAGATAGTTTTTATTAATGATAAATTTTAAATAATATTACAATTAACCATAATTTACAAAAAAGAAATATAATAAATAAGGGTGTTGTAAATGTATTTTTAAATAAGAAACCAAGGATAAATGACTAGAAATAGAAACAAACAAGGCTAAAATATGTAATGGAGAGATGAACTTAAATTTTTGAATCATCATTTAACCAAATAAGAAAACATAATGTAGGAACAAATAGAATAAAAAAATAATTATAAACCTTCTTGAAGTTGAGATCGAGTGAACTTAAGGACATGAACACATAGTAGAGGGAAAAACTGACTTCCACTATTATACCTATTGGTCAATATTGTATTTTATATAAAAATTGAAAATTTTGGAAGATTTTGGTGCAATGGTAAAAATTAGGTCTTATCACATTGCTATCATCTATGGAACTATGCAAAGACCTAATGTGTGTCTTATTAAAGCTGGAAACCATAATTTTATCACATACAAATACAAATGATATGAATAAGTACAAAGGGGATAAATGTTGGAATTTTGATAAACCTCAACACCCCACTGTGTTTAGCATTGCCTACATACCAATACTCTAAAGAGGGATAAAACTTCCATGTTCTTCTCCCACCTAAGTGTTTAATGTAAGTGTACTCCTTTGACTATATGAATAAATCTAAAATCAGCTTGAATAATTGATCATGTGGATTAAGAATTCAAAAAATTGGATTGAATCTTGATTGAAGAATACTTAAAGTTCTTGGAAACTGATTTGCAAAGAACAGAGAATTTTTTATTAATGTGAACTTATGTCAATAAGATTTGTGAATTGAAATTTTTATAGTTATGTAATAAGTGATTTGAATATGTGTTTATAGAAAATACATCAATATGATAACATTCTAGGAAGCCTAAAATATGGAAGGATAAATTTAGGGAGGGATTGATTTGAAAATATAATTGTTAGCATAAAAAATATGAAATCATTTAATAAGTATAAGATCAATCATTTTTACTGTCCCTATTAATTGATACTATTCAATATCCAAACATGATACAATTTGGGTTTGGACTAATACATACAAATGCCTATAAGTGTTTTTAGTAGTGATAAAATTTATGTGTGCAATGAATGATAGTTATAAGATATAAGAGGTCCTCTCTTAGCATTAGAATAAATTTAATGCACAAGTTAAATAAGGATAAAAATGGGTAAAACAACCATGATCAAGTACTCATGACTAGATGTAGGTTTATACATCCTCCTCCCCCATTAGTATACAGATGATACTACTAGATTAAAGGAAATGTATACCTTACTATGTAAGACACACTTTATCTTTGAGCTTCATAACTCAATTGTGCAAGGCATCGTATACTATGAAAAACCTTCTAAAACATAGAAATTAGTTATTTAATTCCTTTAAAAAATGAGATTTAAAAACTTGAGTTTGAATTTTAAAAAAAATTCTTGCATTTTATTAATTTTCAGACTGAATTAACTTTACTAAATCAAAAATTACTTGTATCTAATTAATTTGAAAAGTGAAATGAGAGTATGCAATGAATATATTTGTATGTGTGAATTCAATTATGATTAATATGAATTTACTTGGTGATGATTATTTATTTAATTATTACATAATTATTGTCTCCTATGTAACACTTGGATAATATCTTTCCATAGCTATATCATTAGATAAAATTAGGGGTGATCAAACCCCAAGTTGAATTTAATATTTTGAAATGAAATAACACTTATTGAGGTATTTTGAACCTCAAATTATCTATGCTAATATTTATAACTTGAATATATGACATGGGTTGAGATCATAATAGATTTTCACACATAATTATAGAGTACACAATAAACCCCAATTCATGCAATATGCACCTAAATTGAATCAATAATTACATATGGCTTGTCAATTCAATTACAATATTTTATTATAACCTAGAATATTATGATTTTTTAAAATTTTATAACAAGAGAATGGAGTACATATATTATCATATCATGTTTGCATCTATGATAATATAATAAAAGTGGAAAATTATATTATACCCCCATTGAATTTTGAGAATTTGAACCTGTATTTGAATGCTCAATGTAACTTCCATTTGAAACATTTAAATTATGTGTATTTTCATTTGAAAATGAAAAAATACTATATATTCAATGTGATATGCCCAATGATATGTGCTAATAAATTAATTTTACAACATTTTGTAACTTTGAAACTATGATTGTGGCACATAACTAATTTTTTCTTTTTTAAAATGACTCATCTCATGAATGAGATACTCACTTGAATTCCCACATTTTGAGATGAGGTAATTTATCATGAAAATTCAATAATACCCAAATAAAAGTTGACTTGAAACATGTGTCTTAAATAGATTATCATTTCATATTGTAGTGTATGGAGAAAGCGTTAACAAAGTAAGATTTAAATTTGCATAGAACTTAAGAGAAAAGGCCTAAAGAATGTATCAATAAAGCTCATGAAATTACTATGTTAGTGTGTCAATATGTTATGAGTGCATTATATGGATCATATAACTTATAAAAACCATCGATCTAAAAAAATACACACAAAACAAGCATAAATTATAGAAAAATATGGAATAAAGGGCCAAGTTATAAGAGCAAAGAAATCTTCAAATGTCAAAAATAACACATAGACAGGATAATGTCACAAAGAAGGGACATGTGAAAATATCTTACACACATAGGGCAAAGGGATAGATTAGGGATATGTTCATAAGGATGCATCAATTCAACATTGCTCATAAATATCAAGGGACAATAAAATATAAAGTATATTTTTAATCTACTTTATTTAAGTAAAAAACATCAAATTAACAAAAAATTATAAAAGGTTGTGTAAGCTATGCATGTGTCATGTGATCATATCCTATCAAATAAAATCATGTACACTACATAAGATAGATATGGTAGAAAGACATTTCCAATGACTATTAAATATCAATAGTATATGGTTTATGGAGTGATAACACCTACATAGTGTCATATACTAATAAGATATCTCCATCTTAGCACAACCAATGGATAGAAGAATGACCAACCTCTTAATATTTATAAATCATTGTATGTTTTTCATAACACATCATATATACCTATGAAATGAATATGTGGTATAGAAATAACATGCTATATACTTATCATGAGATAAATAATTTTTTGCCAAGATGTAAAGTAAACTTATAATCAAGCTCAAGTCCTGATTTTGAATTTTTTTTTCTAGTATTTAAATGTTTTTACACACACACACACACACACACACACACACACACACACACACACACACACACACACACACACACACACACACACACACACACACACACACACACACACACACACACACACACACACACACACACACACAAAGTATCTTGAAATATTGATATTTTTTGTTTTGAATTAAATTAAGGCATCTAAAATATAATAAATGAGACAAATATGTATAGTTCACATAAGTTTTAATGAAAAAGATGTACTAGCAATGATTTGAATGGCCAAATATAATAAACTTGCCCACTATGGCATGTGAAATAGTAGTGCTATAAATTTGTAGGAGACTACAAAATGGATACAAATAACTCATTGTGCATTCTCATTTCATAAAATGTACACTTATAAAAATATTTAGCATGTATGAATAATAAAAATTGAAACAACAAAAAATATCCATGAAAAAATTGAAATTGTATACTAAGATTAAGTTTTTTGAAAATTTAAATAATTAAATATATGTGTTTTGTAAATACATATTTTTTTTCCAAAAATTAAGAACATTATTGACCATTTAGGATAGTAGTGGTCAATGTTTTAATCTTTTTATTATCGATTATATCCTTAAATAAAAATGATAAAACTTTGGAAAATTTGTGAAAGAACATAGATAAATACCACTGTTAGCAATATTAAATATTTTTGAAAGACTACTAAGATACCTAAGAAAAAAATATAAGGGCCAAGTGGCTTTCAATAAAATGAAACCCAAGGGCATGGAATAATGTATCAAATGATCACAAATGAAAAATAATGCAAGAAGAACATGAAGAGAATTAAAAACTATGTACAATCATAATCAATTTGTTTTATGAATCTTTTGAACATTCTGTGGATGTCTCTAAATGTACCACATAAGTTCTTAGTGTTTAAAGAACACTTCTCATTTTACAATTATAGGAATTTAGATCATGAGTAGTAGGTTATGGCAACTTGATGCTACCTATGGTGAAATAGTGGCAGAGATATTTATGAGTGTTCCAAAAAAATTATAATAAGTGATGGTTGGGATAAATCTTCGTATGTTCCTTTTGAATTGCATAAGATTTATGTTAAATTAGTGAATTATAATCCAAAATTAAGCTAAAAATTAATGTAGATGTATATTTATAATGAAGTTTAAAATAAAGTGATTTGGTGTTAAAAAAAAGAGCAAAGAGAAGGGTAAGGTAGAAAAGAAAATGAGTTATTTCCTATCTTAGTCTCAATTATTATGACAAAGCATCAATTGAAAAAGAGTATGAATTCAAACACATATATAATGAAAAATAGCCTGAGATCAGATTTCACTATATACCAAACAAACTTTGAAGGATGACGTAAAGAACCACAAGTAAGAACTAGGTTTACTTTTAAAAATTTACTACTAAAATCAAATAACATTTACACATTTGAATCTAGAGTAGAATAAAGGGAATCAAATCTAATATCCTTAAATTAATATATTATATGAATAAACTTGAGACCCCATTACTTGAAAATGCAACCTAAAATTCAAAGAAGCTATTCAAATTTAAGACATAAAACTAGCTTTTGAGAGAAAAACTATGTTAGCAATTGACATATCAAATAAGAACAAACTTTGTAGAATTCCTTCATCATATTAATTGATCCAAGTATACATTTTTTTTTTCAAAATTATCCCTCTTTACAAGATGGTGATACATTCCTTTTATATAAACATTAGGTAGTATATCAGTCAATTATAATATATAGGTGTACAAAAGATAAAAGTTGTCTTCCTTAGAAAGTTTTAAAATACGCTTGTCTTTCAAAAACATAATAACCTAGGGGAAATATGATAACATACTAGCATATTACTTACAAAATAATAATCTTATTTTAAATATTACAATGTTTTTACAAAAGGAATATTATCTACCAAGTGGGTCCATTGCTTTGGGACTCCCTTGATGATCTTGTATCAGCTTCATATCCTTCTGATGTTGATATTTGATGATACCTAGGTCCATAGTTAGCATCATGAGGTAGACTTATTCTTGGTCAAATAGGTCATCCAAATCTTTTTCATCCCTATCCATAGCCTCTTTGATACTCCTGACCTCCATAATCTTTTCTTTAGCATTGAAGATCATGCCTATAATCCTACCATTGTCACTACCTGATCTACCCTGGCTCTTGATTTTTACTTCATTCATCACTAACATGACTCTATGCTAGTATTTTACATCATAAATTATCCCCAAGGCTATAATTTTGGTAGGATTAAACAATATGGTTCCTAGATATTACTCAATCCTAGTGATCAGTTATTTATCATTTGTTAGGAGTCTATTCAGATTCTTTGCCCATACACTTAGTTTCTAAATTTTGTCCACTATTATTCCCAATATGGAATTCAAGTGGGTTAGGATGATTTTATTAAACTTAGGTATTCTATCCTTGATCAAAATTCTAATGAGGTCTCTTATTTTAATCTTAGCACCTTGCTATTCTAATATTAATTCCTTAGCCACTTCATCTTAATGGCTTAAGGCATCCTGCCTCAATGTTATTATCTTCAAAGAGCAATAAATATCAAAGAATGAAGATTCAAACATGTCAATGATGACACCCAACACTGAAGAAATGGTCTGGGTCTCTAGGTTCTACATTTCCTTCTTCAAATTATGGATTCTATATTTCATCCCTTCGATTCTAGCCTTTGCATGAGCTGACTGAGCCTCAATAAAGCTCTCAAAATCCTCCTCATGAATAGGATGTTCTCCTAGTTATAGTCCTCTACCTTGGGTTAGACCCATAAAAGGTTCCACATTAAGAAAGGTGAACCCTTAGTTTGCACTATGGCCTTCCTGGTGGTGACCCTTTCCAATCTAGCTATCTCTAGATTAAATTGGACAATGGTGACTAGCTCTATGAATTTGGGAGATTTTGGGACCTAAATTACTATGTTTATTGATGCTCTAGGAGCATCCATTTTCTTACTCTCTATCCTTCCAGTGGCCACTATCCTTCTTTCTTCCTTTTCCTTCATTATAATCCTAATACATGGCTTAATGTCATCATGTACTTTAATATTGGTAGCTTTTATTATGGCCCATAGATGGGAAAGAGAAGGGATATTTTACAATGTATCATAAATAAACCAATTAGGGATGATTAGTCCATAAATGGGGAATTCTTCATTAAATAGCTTGATCTCACTAGTAGGATATGTGAGAGTCAACCTTGGTCTTTTCGGTCTAACAGGGACCAATGAAATTTATACCTTCCTCTTCTCCTTAGGAGCCACTAAGACTAGATCAAGATTAACCTCTTTTCCTTTCTCTTCTTCAGGATGCCCCACTTGGATTTGATTTTCTACAATTTGTTCCCCTTCTTAATTTGTACCATATGCCTTAGCAAGTTCCTTGAGGGCAACCTCTATTGTCTAATCCTATTATAAGGCAATCATATCTATATATTCAACTAGGGAAGGTGGCCTATGTGGCAAGGTTGAGGATGAGGGTCCTTCTCCAGGTCTTTCTTCTAGCTTCTCCTTACCATGGCCTTATTCATCTTGCCTCTACATAATTTACCCTTGAGGTTGTGGTTACTCCACTTGAGGATGTTCTTTGGATGTCTAAGATGGTTTAGGAAGCACGTGATATTGGAGAAGATACATCTGTCATGCCTCTCCTACTCTCTTATCATATTTTGTCAACCTATTCTCAGGATTCATTTTGTATCCCTTGATCTTAGTTAACACTTGTTTAAAGTTACATGTCCAAATGTAGATGGTATCATGAACACTGAGCTGATGCTTACGTATAGGTTTGGGTAGCTTATTCTCCTTCAAATGATCACTCACTATGTTCTTAGGATCCCACATTTTGAGTTCATTAAATTGAAACTCAAATGAGTCCCTAAGCTTGGACATGATTTATACTTATTTCCAATCTCGTAACACAGTCCTACCAATGGTTAGAGGGAAGGAATGGAGAAGACCGTTCCTCTTTTCCTTAAAAATTCCATCAACTCCATTTATGATTTGGGAGGCAATCTCTTATTATGATAGCTTACTTAGTACATACATAAGTAATCTATAGGTTGAGGACATGGTTCCCTCAATCCTTATAATTGTGTACTCTGGATAGAACTAGATGTCCCTCACCATTTCTATAAATTTTTATTGATCATTAGATAGACCCTAGGAATGGGAAAGCTTATGATAGCCTCTACTAGGGATATTTATACATAATCTCAAAAAAATTACATGTGGTTCCTATGTTTGAAGATGTGTAGTTTGGATTAATGATGGGAAATGGTGGTTCTACCCTATGGAGACTAATTTTTGATGCTAGGGAAGTTGATGGAAGAAAATAGGGCATCAAGTAAATAGAAAATCATGAATAATTTCCTAATAGTCTTCCTCTAAAGTAATTATCTCTGCATTGAGATGGGTAATATTTTCCTCTATCATGAAATATACGTATGAAACCTAGTTTGTGTTTAAATATGTGGTTGAAGAGGCTCCTAATGCCTAGTTTAATAAGGTCATGATTACCCTAATCCCTTACCTAAATTATGCAATTGGGATCTTTCCCTCATGATCGCTAAACACATGGTTCCCTCGGAGCAACCATGGTCTAAAGATGGTGTCTAGGTCATGTTTACTAGTCCACTCCTTGATTTTGGGTAGGTCTACATTGGGAATTGGGAGCTTATAATATTTTTTGAAGGCCATAGGAGAAATGTAGGAAACCCTCTTATAATTTCCTTTATGGATGATTCATTCATTATCTATCCTAAAATCTACAAAGATAGGAGAAAACACATTAATATAATGAAGTACCTCAGGCTTGGTAGCAGTGTAATGAATTCTGATCATCTATATAATGATTAAGTCATAATGATTCCTAAAACAATGGTAATTATTTGTTCCTCATTAATGATTTTAGATCCTCAATGATGAATAAGAGTTCAAACCAATTCTTACATCCATTATTTAGTACCACATTATCTAGATCAATGTCCTTAAAGATGTTGCCTTTATTATCTGTGGATAGATATAGTTTTATCTCTTCTTTCCATTATTGTCTATGAGCTACCATGGCTTCTTGTAAATTGGTTTACCCTAGATTGAAAATTGGTCTCTATGGTAGCTTTTTTGTGTTAAAAACATATTTAAGCCTTATTTATGATTGAATTGTAACTAATTGAGTTTAACTAGGTGACCTTTTATGTAGTGTTTAGGGGTTTAGGGATTTAATAGTGGTATCTCATCTAGCTTTTAGCTCATACGTGCTTAAGATTTGATTTGGACCTTTGCCTTTATAAATTCACACTTTCGGGCACATAAGATCTTTTGTTTTGTCTATTTATACTTGCATGGTACTTATGTGGCAATGGTCTAGACCTTTCAAAGATTTTTTCAAAAAATTCTTTGAACGCTATTCATTAGCATTGAAAATACCTTATTTTATTTCACACCAATGGATGAGGATCCTATGAGTAACCATGAACTGTTGATCACGATTCATGTATTTATTTATGATTGGCTCCTTTCTATACTAAGCCTCTTGGTTTTTACACTTGACATCTTCACATGGCTTCTTCTACTTTCTATCTTATGTCAATCCTTTGTTGAATGAGTGTTGGCCACGTGGTGAGATCATGGGCTTTTGAAAAGTCATTTGTTCTTTCATGGTGTTGGATCATGAAGAGTGATTAAGCATAAATCATTGGATCATCTATCAATTCTACTTTAAATGTGTTTTTTCCCTGCATCAAACCCATAGGGTCTCGAGACACCATTGAAAAGTCTTTAGGGTCTTCTTACCATTGGATCATCTTCTCACAATGAAGTGCAAACCAATGATCTACAAAGATGCCCAAGCTTTAAGTTATCATATTATTAACGTAGTTACTTAGGTTTAATCCTCTTAAGCTAAGGTTTATTTAATATAATAAACTTTAGGCTAAACTATTTATGCCTAAGTTTTTTGGATTTATAGAAAGCATACCATAGCTAAATATTTTACAGCAAAGTTTACACTATGTTAAATAAACATAATGTACACTTTTAGCTATATATATATATATATATATATATATATATATATATATATATATATATATATATATATATATATATATATATATATATATATATATATATATATCAAATCTATTGAATATTCTCAAAGGGGTCAATAATCATATAATGGTCTAATGTCAAATAGGGTTTTATTGCATTAAAAACACACTAAAACCTTTGGTTAAAAAAATGTGGTCTAAGTTTTATGTTAAAAATATCCTTTAAAATAAGACCTAGTACAAGTCTATAGCTTAGGGTTCATGGAATTTGAACAAAATGCAATAGGGACCTTAAGGTATAGAATTTGACTAGGTTAATTCTACATATTTTTAGACCATAAGACCATTTTCATGTTTGTAGATTGAATATTTGTAGTGTTTTAGCATATTCCAAGGGGTTCCAGTCATCTCCAAAGTAATTCATGTGCTTTCTAGCAACATTTTGGAGTGTATTTTGGTCCTAAGTAGAATAATTCATTAGATTAAATTTGATGGTATCATAGATGTCAAATATATCTTTGTAGACACTGAATGATGGTCACATGAATGCTAATTTTAAGCTAGTGAGACTTTTAATTTAATGGGCTTAAATTTGATGATCGTGTAGGTGTCAATTACGTCCTTGTAAACATTAAATGATGGTCACATGAACATCAATTTTAAGCTCATCAAATTCTTGTGACCCAATAAAATAATTCCACATGGCACCTCTATGGGCCTTCCCAAGATCTCAAAATTAATGCACTACATTGGATTGAGATCTATGTTGAAGTGAGAGTTGTAGGATTATGATCCAAGAGCTTGCTCATGATTTATTATTTTTGTTAGGTGGGCCCCTTTAATTTCAATATTTAAATGTAAGGATGCCACATGCCAATCTTATAGATCTCTTAGGATTTTGACATTTCCATGATTTCTTCACTCCATCTGATCTTCGGTCCGTACTGAAGGGAGAAACTTTTATCATGATCTAAGAGCTTGAATGTGATTGGTCTAAGGGGTTATGTGCATGATTTTATCAAGATTCCCTTGTGTCATTCAATTTTAATGTTGTGAGGAAACACAAACCATTATATCATCTGAGTTTTATGCCTTTTAAGCTAAAGTTTGGGTCCTTCTCACTCTATTCGATCAAACCCTCTGATAAAGTATGGGTTGATAGATCTATGAGAAGCAAGGAAGTTAAGTCAAAAATTTGGACTAAAGTAGAGACTTAGGCTTAGAATTAAAGCTAAGGTTCCACTTATATTAATAAATACATCAAAGACTTATGTTTAAAACTTTAGGCTAAGATGTTTATCAAAGGGACCAAGCTAACATAAAATTGGACTCAAGGAACAAGAGCTTAGGCTAGGGTGTTAAGAATAAGGTCATATTTGTATTAATATATACAATGGGGCCTTAGGATTAAAATGTTAAGCTAATGTATAAATTAAAGGGACCATGTTAGTAAATATTAAAAGGACCCTAAAAAATGAATATTATTTAGGTATGCAAGGAAATTAAAAGGGGAATAATAAAGGGGACCAAGTAGATTAGCCTAATTTTGAGTCATGTTTAAAAACATGACTAAGTTTAAAACATTAATTTTATGCTTAAGTCTAAACTAGGTTTTAATACTGTCAATTTAGATCCCATTAATATTCAAATTTAAACTGAGGGTTTTGCTAGGGTTTTTGAACATGAATTTCCTAAGAAGAACACTATGAAACTTTTAAATAAAGACATGAAGATCATTTATTAGTAATGCTAGACAAAATTAAAGAAAAACACAGCTAATTAAGTTTTCTTCTGATAAAGTGGATGATCTTCAAATTCAACAAATTATCTTAACATGCCATGTTTTTATGCTTAATCTTCATGGTTTCTCAAGGGTCCCAATTTTCAAAAAGTGGGGGTATGTTGGCCTCAATAGATGGTAGCTCATGGGGGAAACATAACAATATGTTAGAACTTAGAGACTCTAATTTAGACAAATAATTAGGTAATCCACTCCACATGATCAATATCATTATCCAAATTAGATGATGCTTGAAATCGACCTTGCACTTATAGACTTAGTGTCAAATATCAAGACATATCCATATTGTGTGTGTGATTTGATTCCATTTACTATTTTCCATGGTGTCTAAGAAACACATTCTAGGTTTCATGTCTTTAATCACTAACACTGACTTATAACACATTTAGGTGTTCACTAAGAACAAAGATTTGAGATTAGGGAAGGATTGGGTATTGTTCTAATACCAATCAAACATCCATAGCCCCGAAAGAGATACCTTTGGTTCTATTCAAAGCCTTGTTTAACTACTAGCCAGACATCCATAGCCCTAGTGGAGATTATCAAAATCACCTTTGCTCATAAATATTTTGATTTGGTATTGAATCATTCTATTTTTATTTTCTTTATATGTTTATGCTTTCAACAAGGTTCAGAACCATAATAGCCAGGTTTTAGGATTTGGTCATGTGTTTGATTTTTAGAGAATAACCTATGGATACAACCCTTACACCAAGTAAAGATGTTGATTAAGTGATATCATGGATATACCATTATAGTTTGAGCTCTCACTCTACAAGTTCAAATCTTCTTAAAACTAATTTGAGGTCAAGCCAATGCTTAAGTTATGAAATTATAGGTTTCTTCTATTGGTCTTTACTATTTTATTCAAATTATAATATTAGGCTTACATTTTAGAATCATATCCATCATATGTATGAGGTAGACACACACATTTTTGAATTTTAGGAGTTTTCAAGTAAACTACCTAACTTTGAACTCAATATTGCCTAGAAGGACTTATTAGAGTCAAGGAACAAGGCAACAAAAATAAACATGCAACAAAAAGTAGGAAAGTAAGAAATCAAAGGGGATCAAATAAATATATACACACTTAAGTAAAAATAAGGGATATGAAGGAGATAACTTGAAAGAAACTAGATAGCCTACCTATTCTAAATGTAACCATCCTAGAGTTTACTTCATAAGGACCTCAAGAGGAGCAGCAAAGAAGTAGTGCTTGAGGTATATTCCATTGGTGGAAAATGTGAACTATGCTCCTTGTAGATCTTTGAGATTGAAAGTGTTATTCTCTAGTGTTTCTACAATCTGATAAGAGCCAATTCACAAAGGTGTGAATTTACCATGTTTTCCTTTAGGCTCAGATTCTTTGTTCAAAAGGAGAACTAAGTTTCCTTATTTGAACACCTTAATCTTTGATCTTTTTATCAAACCATATTTTTGCTATGCTTTGATGCTTACTAAAATCAGCAAAGGCCTTCTCCCTTGCATCTTCCATTTGAATTATGTCTAGCAATATTGAATTTGCTAATTCTTGACCCTATTCCATATATTCCTACATGAATCTATACATGGGAAAATTAAAAGTGATAGGGAATATTGGTTCTTGGCCATACACCAATAGAAAAGGTGATGCCTTTAAGGCTTGTTTAATATTGAACCTATCTACCCATAATGCATACTTGAGCAGCTTGTGCCAAGTTATGGGTTTATCTTTAGTAGATTTCTTGATTGATTTCATCAAATTTTTATTGGTAGAAGCTTCATTCCCCTAGGGATAATTATTCGATGAAAACTTCAGATAGATAACATTATTATAATCCCATTTAATCATATTTATGGATGAAAATGTAGACCCATTATCACAAACTATAGAGACTAGAGTTCCAAATAAAGTTTAAATATTTTCCTCTATGAAGTTGATCACTTCCTCCATTCTACATTATTTAGTGGCTATAACTTCAGCCCACCTTGTATAGTAATCTATGGTAGTTAGGATGAATTTGTGACCTTGAAATGAATTTGGGTTGATTACTCCTACAAAGTCTAACCCCCATTGTACAAATGATTTGTCAACCATGACTGGTTGTAGAGGCATTATTAACTTAGGCTCCTTGGTGCTAAAAATATGGAAAGAGTGGAATTCTCTCATATGCTTGTCAACATCCTTGAAGATAGTTGGCTAATATAATCCAAATCTAAGAATATTATGTACACTAGTGTTTCATGATCAGTGTCCATTTCCAAACTTCTCATGGAAGGTAATCATGATTTAAGTAGATTCCTCTTTTGAAACACGCTTGGGTAGACTGGTTCAACATTTTTCCCATATAATACTCCACTATTAATTATATAATGAGAAACTTTGATATTTAAATCCCTTTTTTACACCATTGTCAGTCTTGCAAGACAGGTACCATTAATTATCAAATGAATAATAGAATCATATCATTCACTAGCTTAAAAGCTCTACTGATAAATTTGAATAATACTTGACTTAGGTCTGGTATTAGAAATCATTTGGATTAGACTTTGGTACCTTAGAAATTTTTTCATTTTCATTTCTATGTCATGGTCATGTAAAAATGACATCCACTTACCCTTGTATTCTTTGAGCTCATTTTGGTTTAACATAAGCTTTATGGTAGGGTCAAGTAGGATAACATGCACCTTATTTTTAAGGATAAAATGCCTAAATTTCTTTACTACCTTAACTAATCCATATTCTTGATTATCAATCAATGAATAGTTTAACTCAACATTCTTAAAATTATTGCTCATAAAAGCTATAGGGTGATCACACCTCTCAACTTTTTGAGTCAGTACAATAGCCATGGTGTGATCAGAGGCAAATAAATAGAGGTATAAGTCCTTCAAAAAGTTAATACTCATTAGTACTAGAGCTAGCTAATGGCCTCCTTAATGTCATTGAATGCATTTCTAGATTCTTCATTTCATGATACCTTGGCATCCTTCTTCAACATGTCATTTAATGGATTGAAAATCTCTACAAATTTAGAAATGAATTTCCTTACAAAGTTTATCTTACCAAAGAATGATTTTATCTCTTTCTTGCTATTTGGGGGATCTATTTTAGATATAACCTCTATGCTTTTAGGTTTTACAGAGATCTCATCCTTGGGTATAACATGTCCTAATAACTTACCTTTAGTAACATAGAAAATAATTTTCTTAGGGTTTAAGGAAATCCCATACCTTTTACATCTTTTGAACACTTGTTGCAAATGCATGAAGTGATTTTCCATGTTTTTAGAAAAACTATTAGATCATACATATAAATAATGATGCATTTACCTATTAGGCCTTTGAAGGCATGGTCCATGTCCCTGTGAAATGTAGTTCCTACATTTATTATCCCAAATGGCATTCTCTTGTAATAAAAGGTTCCCCACTTGGTGGGGAAAGTTATCTTCATCATATCTTATTTGTCAATCAATACCTAGTTATAACATGAAAAACTATCAAGAAAAACCATCATGGTTGAACCTAAAACAACTTGCATAACTTGGTCAAGAGAAGGAAGAGGATAGTTATCTTTTTCACATGATTTATTTAAATTATTAAAATTAATAAAGAGCCTAATTTCACCATTCTTCTTCTTGACTAGTACCAAATTAGCCACCCAAGTAGAATGCCTAATGGATAAGACTATCTTAGAATCTATTAGTCTGTTAACCTCTTTAAAACCATTCATTCTTAGACAAGGTTTACAATTTTATTTGAGAGGGATGGTGTAAGTGATGATCTTTGGATCAAATATTTGTAATTCATCATAAGACCATGCTATGACATCCCTATGTTGGGTAAAGAACTCTTTGGACTTTTTATTCTCAATGTTTGTGTAAGATTTTCCAATAATTACTAGCTGGGATTAACCTTGGAGACCAAGATCAACAACATTATAGTCCTTACCACTAACCTTGAGAATCTTAGAAACCTTAGACATTTTTTCTTAATCAAACAATCTCTCTAAAGCAATCATCCCCTTAGGGATCTTGTTGTCATTCAACTGAATGACTTTACCATCAAACTTATCCTCCTTATATGCATATTAATTAGTCTCATCAATAATATGAGCATCAGATGCTCCATAATTGGTCATGAAATTCAATATTTGTTGATCATCACTTAAAAATTGAAAATGGTTAACATAATTAGGCACTGAAGGATAAGGGATCAATTCAATGTTGAAATTGGGGGAATTTTGGTTGGGCATGAGGTTGGATATAACAGATGACACCTCATTATTAGTTTTATTTTATTCTCTTACGATGGAAATGATGCTAAAATTATCAAATGACTCAATCAAATATGAAACCCTGAACTTATACCTCTTAAGATATGAGAGCTTGCATTTGTGTTTACTTCTTACGTGGTTGACCACTAGTTTTGAATCCCCATAAACTAGTAGTTCTTTGACCTTATTCTCTATAGAAAATTATAAACCTAGGATAATAGCTTCATATTTAAAAATATTTTTCGTATGAAGGAATTCGAGTCTATAAGAAGCATGGTATTTGTTATCAATGGGGTTAGTAAGGACAATACCTATTCTAGATCTAGCCTTACACCTAGCACCATCATAGTGCAATTTCCATAGTACTAGAATAACATGAGCAATCTTGGGATCACATACCTTATCAGTCTCTAGGGTGAAATTCTCTAATTCTAGGTCAATTATGTTGACCCTCTGATTCACAATATTTTAGTCCATTCTCATGTGTTTCATCTTTGGTTCTATCTCAATCCTAATTTAATTAGGAACTCCCTTCCAAGGTAACCACAAATATGACCAATCTATGGACATGTAGCCATTCAAGGCCATGGTTCGCATATTGCTCAACAAGATTCCATAAACATTAGGTATATCAACAACTTGAATATCAATGAATTATTCCACTCTTGGCTTAGAAGCTAGTTGTATATCAACATTTAAAAGTTTCCCAATAATTTTAACTATAGATTTATGTAATTGGGTGACAACCCTATCAAACTTAATACGAGTTAGACTAAGTTGTTTGCATATAAATTTAGGCATTATGTTGGTAGAAGCACCAGAATCTAGTAATCAATTTTACAATTTTTTACCAAACATCCTGACAGTGAGCAAAAAATAAGGAGATTTAACTTTGGCGTTATGTATAGTCACATTGGCATGGTCAAGCTTGGGTGGCTTGTTGGACTTCTTTGATAATGATTCCAATAATTGGTCCCTTCGCTATGTAATCTAAATAAGTTTATGAAAATTTATGTTAGCTTTTATCCTCTCCATAGCCTCAACTATATTATATTTAGCTTTAGAAGAACTAGGAATATCAATGTTAGTTTTAAAATTACTCCTTTTAGGTGGCTCAAGATTTTTGTTTGAAGAAGTGTCTAGAGGAGTTCCAAATTTTTTTATAGGTGTTGAGGTAGTTAAAGGATTCCTCTACTTTCTATTCCTCAAGGGATGGGTCTTATTCAATAACTATTGAAAGGTTTAGATCTCCTTAGGGATCTCATAAATTTTATTTTCTTATTTAAAAGGGAAATCAAAAGTATCTACCATGAAAGCTTGATCAAATGACTTGAATCTAGAATCACCTACACTACTTTCATTTTTAGGGACTACTTAAAATGTATCCAACTCCTCTTGAAGATATTCAAAAGTTTTGTAAAACTTAATGATGTCAATTTCACCATGTTTTGTTGTATAATGCACTCTATAATAATCAGGTAATGCAATATCAGTAATGTTAATTTCCATGATATTTTTTAGAAGATGGCTCATTATTCCTATTATTATGAAAACTATCATTCTAAAATCTATTATTTGGCTTAATATAACATTGAAATGAGAAGTTCATACCAAAAATTTTAGCTATATTCCCAACTTGTTTTTGTAGATGAAGAAAATCAATGCTCAAATTTTGAATCATTTTTAAGATAGATTCATTCTCCTTTTCAGTAGCCTCAAAATTATGTACCTAGTTATTATTATTAGATGGTATTAAATCCCTTTAATCATTTATATTGAAGCCATTAGTAGGATGATTTAGGAATCCTATGTTTTGATTGGGGGAAACATGAATCAATGACAAATGACTTAAGTTGGGGAGTTGATTTAAGGCTAGGATAATTTACTTGTTGTTTGGAAAGACATTTATAATAGGCATGTGTGGGTTAACATTTGGAACATAATATGCCATTTGTCCCTAGGGCTATATCTTATCATTGATGGTCACTACCTTAGAATAGGGCCTTGATAATGAGGTTATAGTTGGTTGAGACCTTTTCAAGAACACAAAGGTAATAAGATCTACTACATCCTTATAAATTTATAAAGCTAATACATCATTAGGCTTATAGGATTCTATGGTCCTACTATACATTTTCTAAAATTTAGCATTAAAGGACCTGATAGACTCGCTTGTATTTATTTTAGTGGTGGTAAAATGATGATAAATAACACAAGGACTGATAATATTACCAAATTGATCTATAAAACATCAGTGAGACCATCCCAAATAGTGATGTAATTATCAGGTAAGTTCAAGGACCATTCATAGGAAACAACTTTATAGGTAAATGGGAATAACCTGCAAGATATATCCTTATGCACAACATTTAGAAAGTTTGAGGTAGCTTTAAAAGACTTAATGTGATCTTCAATAGTTATAATACCAATTATACTAAATGTAGGCAATTACTTCTTAAGGTTACATGGGAGATCATGTACCACACCTAACACATTGATTAAAGATTATCCCAACCAAGCTATACCTAGATGAACATTAAAGGCAAAGGTAACTTGAAGAGGTGAAGTTGGCAAATATTGATCTCATGTGTCAAATTTTGTCATGCTTATATTTTCGGTGAACCTCAAGTTCATGCAAAGGATCCCTTATCTTTGAATGTGATGTAGTTCAAATCTTCGGTAATTCTAGCTTGAAGTTTGAATATCCTATTCAAAATATGATGTATTAGGCCAATCTATATAAGGAACAAGGATTAAACCTATACATTAAGCTCATTTTGTAAACATTACATAAATAACAATATAAAATGTTGATCTTTGCCTATAGTAGCTCAAAGATATGCAAACCATTGATCAAAACAAGCCATCATATCCTCAAATACTATGGGTTTTCAAATTTAAAGTTAAATTTACTATAACCAAACATCAAATCTTAGAACGTTGATCTATGTGTAAAGAAGCACAAAGATACACCACAAACTACAAAGATCAATCATATTTATACTTATAAGTAAATAATTTACTTAAAAACATAAAGATACACTAATCTCAAATCAAAACATGCTAAGAATAACAATGATTCAAAGAATTCACAAAGATGGCCCTCCTTTTAGCACCAGCAGAAATGACTATTGATGTCTCTAAATGCACAATAAATGTTTTTAGTGTTGAAAGAATAATTCTCATTTTATAATTCTAGGAATTCATAGCAGGAGTAGAAGGTTGTGGTAACTTGACACCCCCTATGGTGATATGGTGGTAGAGAGATGTATGAGCGTTCCATAAAATTTATAATAAGTGATGATTGAGAGCCATCCTGGTCCATTCCTTGAGAATTGTAGAGGATCTATTCTAACTCAGTGAATTATGATCCAGACTTAAACTACAAATTAATCTAGATGTATATTTATAATGAAGTTTAAACTAAAGTGATTTGATGTAAAAAAAGAGCAAAGAGAAGGGTAAGGTATAAAAAGAAATGAGTGATTACCTATTTTAGTCTCAAATATTATGACAAAGAATCAATTACAATTGAGTATGCATTAAAACCAATATATAATGTAAAATAGCCTAAGATCATATTTCACTATATATTAGGAAAACTTTGAAGGATAATGTAAAAAACCACAAGTATGAACTAGGTTTAATTTTAAAGATTTTCTACAATAATAAAATAACATTTGCACATTTAAATATAGATTAGAATGAAGTGAATAAAATCTAAGATCCTTCAACTAATATAGCATATGCACAAATTAGAAACCATGACTATAAAATGTAACCCAAAATTCAAAGAAGATATTTAAATTTAAGACATAAAACTAGCAATTAAGAGAAAAACTATGTTAGCAATTGAAATATCAAATATGGATAATCTTTGAAAAATTCTTTGATCACATTAATTTCTCCAACTATACAAAATTTGATCAAAATTATCCCTCTTTACAATATTGTGATGCATGCCTTTCATATAAGATTAGGTAATATACTGATCAGTTACAATATACATGTGTACAAAAGACAAGGACAACTATCCTTCCTTATAAAGTTCTAAAATGAACTTGTATTTAACAAATAGACTAACCTAGGGGAAATATGCTAACATAATACCATATGCCTTACAAAATAATATTCCTATTTTAAATATTACAATGTTTTCACAAAAGGAATATTAACTACTTGGTCGACTCATTGTTTTGGGACTCCCCTGCTCATCTTGTAGCAACTCTATAGCCTTCTGATATAGATATTTTATGAGCTATAGGTCCATAGTAGGATTCATGAGGTATACTTATTCTTAGTTAGTTAGGTCATCTAGATATCTATCATCCCTGGTCATAGCCCCTTTGATACTCTTGACATCTGTAATATTTTCTTCAACATTGAAGATCATGCCTAGAATCTTGCCATTGTCACCGCCTGATCTACCTTGACTCTTGATTTTTACTTCAATCATCACTAAAGAGACTCTATGATTGTATTTTACATCATAAATGATCCCTAGATCTATAGTTTTGGTAGTATTAACCAACATGGTGCTTACAAGTTGCTCAATCCTAGTGATCAATTATTTATCATCACTAGGAGTCTATTCAAATTCTTTGCCCACATGCATAGATTCTAAATTTTGTCCACTATTATTCACAATATGACATTTAGGTGGGCTAGGTAGATGGTTTTGAATTTAAATATTTCATCCCTGATCAAAAAGATAATGAGGTCTCTTATTTTAATCTCAATCCATTGTCATTCTATTATTAATTCCTTAGCCACTTCATCTTTCTATCTCAAGGCATCCTCCCTGAACTTTATTATATTTAAATAATCATACATATCAAATAATGAAGCCTCAAACATGTTATTAATGGGACTTGACATTGATAAAATGGCCTAGTTCTTTAGGTTCTACTTTTCCTTCTCTAAATTATGGATTATCTATTTCATCCCTTACATTTCAGCCTTTGTTTTATCTAACTGAGCCTCAATTAAGATCTCAACATCCTCTTCATGAATAGGATGTTCTCATGGCTATTTTCCTTCAATTAGGGTTAGGACCACAAAAGGTTCCACCTTCTGAAAGGTGAGCTCCTTAGTTCCCACCATGGCCTTCTTAGTGGTGTCCCTTTCTAATAAAGTTATTTCTAGATTAAATTAGATAGTGGTGACTAGATTTGTGAATGTATAAGGTTTTTATACCTTAATTCCTATTCTACTTGACACTCTAGGCACATCAATTTTATTATTCTTTGGCCCTCCAGTGGCAATTATAATTCTTTCTATGTATTACTTCATTATAACCCTAATCCATGGCTTAATGTCATCATGTACTTCCATGTTGGTAGCTTTTGTTATGGCCCATGAATGGAAGAGAGAAGGTATCTTTTATAATTTACTATATGTAAACTAATCAAGGATGACTAGTCCAAGAATTGAGAACTCTTCACCGAATAGGTTGATCTCACTAGTAGTATGTGTGATATTCAACCTTGGTTTTTGGGAGCTAATGGGGACCAATGCCATTTATAACTTTCTCTTCTCCTTAGGATCCATTAGGACTAGATCAAGAGTAACCTCTTTTCTTTTCTCTTCTCTAGGCTCCCCCACTTGGATTTGAGTTTTCTAAATATATTCCCCATCTTCATCTATGACATATGCCTTTTCAAGTTATTTGAGGGCACCCTCAAGTATCTCATCTATTTTTGAGTCAATCACATCTATATATTCAACTAGGGAAGGTGACCTTTATGGTAAGGATGAGGATGAGGGTCCCTCTCTAGGTCTCTCTTTCAACTTCTCCTTACCATGGCCTTATTCATCTTGCCTTTACATAATGTGCCCTTGAGGTTGTAACTTATCCACTTGAGGTTGTTCTTGGGATGTCCCAGATGGTCTAAGAAGCAAATTATATTTGAGAGGATGCATCTACCATGCCTCTCCTACTCGCTTATCATCTTTTGTCAACCTATTCTCAATCTTGATTTTGTAAACCTTGATCTTGGTTAATACTTCTTCAAAGTTCCTTGCCCTAATGTAGATGGTGTCATGAACACTAAGATGATGCATATATATAGGTTTGGTTAGCTTCTTCTCCTTCAAATGATCACTCACTATGTTCTTTGGATTGCACATTTTGAGTTCATCAAATTGAAACCCAAATGAGTCTCTATGCTTAGACATGATTTTTGCTTATTTCCAATCTTATTAAATAGTCCTTCCAATGGTTAGCGAGAAGGGATGGAGAAGACACTTCCTTTTTTCCTTACAAATTCCATCAACTCCATTAATGAGTTTGGAGGCAATCTCTTGTTCTGATAGCTTACTTAGTACATACATAGGAAATCTATAAGGTGAGTACATGATTCCCTCAATCCTAATAATTATATAGTCTTGATAGAACTAGATGCCCCCCATCATTTTTACATATTTATTAATCATTGGATGGAACCTAGTCATGGAAAATCCTATGATATAGTTTACCAAGGTTAGGTATACATAGTCATAAATAAATTTCATGTGGTTCTTATATTTTAAGATGTGTGGTTTGGAGTAATGATGGGAAATGTTGGTTCTACCCTATAGATAGCAATTCTTGACGCTAGGGAAGTTGGTGGAAGTAGGTAGGGCATCAAGTAAATAGGATGTCATGAACAATTATCTACCAATCTTCCTCTTAATGGAAGTAAAATATCACCCTAGGTGAATGCTAATTAGATTTCCAATAGGAGGAGGTTTCCTCCATCATGGAATATACATATGAAACCCAAGTCATGTTTACATATGTGGTATAAGGGGCTTCTGATGCTCGGTTCAATAGGGTCATGATTACCTTAATCCCTCCTTTGAATTATATAATTGGGATCTTTACCTCACAATCCCTAAACACATGGTTCCCTTAGAGCAACCATGGTTGAAGGATGGTGTCTATGTCTTGTTTGGTGACCCACTCCTTGATTTTGGGTAGGTACACATGGGGACTTAGGAGCTTATAATATTTTTCAAAGGCCATAGGGGAGATCTAGGCTACCCTCTTAAAATTTCCTTCATGGATGATACATTAGTTATCTATCCTACAATTTACAAATATAGGAGCAAGCACATCAATATAATGAAGTACCTCAAGATTGGAAGAAGTGTAATGAAGTCTGGCCATCTAAAAAATGACCAGGTTATAATGCTTCTTGCTGACCATGACAATTCTTTGTTCCTTTTTGGTGATGTGTTTTAGCTCTTCAATGGTGAATAAGAGTTCAGACCAATTCTTGCATCTATTGTTTAGTTCCACAATATCTAGCTCAATGTCCTTGGATATCCTACCTTCGTTATTTATAGACAGATAGAGTTTTATCTCCTCTTTCCATTATTTTCTATGAGCTACTATGGATCTTCTTGTAGATTGGTTTACCATAGATTGTAAATGGTCTCTATGGTATCTCTTTTGTACTAAAAAACACAATTAAGCTTATTTAGGATTGAATTATAACTAGTTAAGTTCACTTACATTGCCTTTTATCTAATGTTTGGGGTTGTAGGGTTTTAATGGTGGTATCTCATCTAGATTTCAACTCATACGTGCTTGGGATTTGATTTAGACCATTGCCTTTATACCTTCATACTTCCAGGCACACAAGATATTTTGTTTTGTCCATTTTTTCTTGTGTGGTGCTTATGTGGCAATGACTTGGACCTTTCCAAACATTTTTCATAAATTTCTTTGAGCACTAACCATTAGCATTCAAAATTCCTTATTTTATTTTTCACCATTGGATGAGGATCCTATGAGTGACTGTGAATCATTCATCATGATTTGGGTCTTTATTTGTGATTGGATCCTTTATATATCAAGCCTCATGGTTATGCCACTTGGCATATTTACATGCCTTCCTATGTTCTATATCCTATTTCAATCCTCTATTAAATGAGTATTGGCCATGTGGATAGCTTATATGGCTTTGAAAATTCATTGGCAATTTCGCACCATTAGATTATGAAGTACTATTAAGCATGGACTATTGGATCATCTACCAATTCTACTTTGAATGTGTTTTTACCACATGTCGAGCCCATGGGATCTTGGGACTCCATTTAAAATTCTTTAGGGTCTTCACACCATTGTATCATCTTCTCATGATGAATTACAAACCATTAATTTGCAAAGATGCCCAAGCTTTAAGTTATCATATTATGAAGGTAGGTATTTAGGTTTAAACATCTTAGGCTAAGGTTTACTTCATGAAATAAACTTTAAAATAATTTTTTTATTCCTAAGTTTTGTTGGATTTATACAAAGGATACCATGGAAAAATATTTTAGGCCAAAGTTTATGCTGTGTTAAATAAACACAATGTACACTTTGATCTAAAACTATTTATGTCAAGGTTATTGAATATGCTCAAAGGGGTCAATAATCATATAATGGTATAATGTCAAATAGGGTTTTTTTGAATTAAAAAACATACAAAAAACATTTGGTTAGAAGCATTTGGTCTAATTTATATGTTATAAAGATCCTTTAATATAATACCTAGTACAAGTCTCTAGGTTAAGGTTAATGGTATTTGAATAGAATGCAATGGGGACGTTCAGGTATAGACTTGGATTAGGTTTATTTTGCGTATGGTTAGACCATAAGACGTTTTTAATATTTGTAGATTGAATATTTCCAATGTTTGAGAATCTTCCAAGGGTTTCTAGTTTCCTTTAAAGCAATTCATGAGCTTTTTAGCAACATTTTAGAGTGTATTTTGATTATGAGTAGAATAATTTATTAGCTTAAATTTGATGGTCTCATAGATGTCAAATACGTCCTTATACACATCGAATTATGGTTGCATAAACATCAAGTTTAAGCTAGTGAAAATTTTAATTTAATGGGCTTAAAATTGACATTCACGTAGGCATCAAATACATCCTTATAGAAACTAAATGATGGCCATATGAATGTCAATTTTAAGCTCATAAAATTTCTATGACCCAATGTGAGAATTCCACTTGGCACCTCCAAGGTCCTTCCTAGGATCTCAGACTTAATGCGCTCTATTGGGTTGAGATATGTGATGAAGCAAGAGATGCAAGATGATGATTTGGGAGCTTGCTCATGATTTGTCAATTCTATTAAATAGGCCCTTTTAATTTTGATCTTAAAATGTAAGGATGTCACATGTCAATCTCATGGAAATCTTAGTCTTTTGACATTTTTATGATGTCTTTGTTCCATTTAATCTTATATCTATGCTAAAATGAGAACCATTGATCATTATCTAGGAGCTTCAATGTGATTGGTCCAAGGGGATATGTACAGGATTTGATCGAGCTTCCATCACCCTATCCAATTGAAGTATGTGAGGAAGTAATAAACATTATATCATCCAAGTTACATACCTTTTAAGCTAAATTTTAGTTCCTCGCTCCATTTGATCAAAATTTTTGATAAAGTGTGGGTTGTTGGATCTATGAGAAGCAAGGAAGTTAAGTCAAAACTCGGGACTAAAGTAAAGACTTAGGATTAGAGTGTTAAATATAAGGTTCCATTTGTATTAATAAATACATTGAGGCCTTAGGTTTAAAACTTTAGGCTAAGATTTTTATCAAAGGGAACAAGCTAACGTAAAATTAGACTCAATGGATAGGAGCTTAGGATAAAGTGTTAAGACTAAGGTCTTATTTGTATTAATAAACACAATAGGGCCTTAGGATTAAAATATTAGGCTAAGGTATAAATAAAAGTGACCAATATAGAAACATTAAAAGGACCCTACAAAATTAATATTAGTTAGGCACACAAGGAACTTAAAAAAGGGAAATAATAAAGGGGACCAAATATTTTAGGCTAATTTTGAGTCATGTTTAAAAACATGACTAAGCTTAAAACATGAACTTTATGCTTAAGTCCAAAATAGGTTTTAACGGTTACCACCAATTTAGTTCCTACCAGTATACAAATTTGAATTGAGGGTTTCTCCAAGGTTTTGGAACATGAAATTCTCAAGAACACCATGAAACCTGCAACTAAAAACATGAAGATCATTTATTACTAATGCTAGACAAAATTAAAGCAAAACATAGCTAATTAATCTTTCTTTTGATAAAGTAGATGATTTTCAAATTCTACAAATGATTTTAACATGCCATGTTTCCATGTTTAATCTT
Organism: Torreya grandis; assembly: GCA_037957365.1. Classification (NCBI taxonomy): domain Eukaryota; kingdom Viridiplantae; phylum Streptophyta; class Pinopsida; order Cupressales; family Taxaceae; genus Torreya; species Torreya grandis. Next base: position 807,576 of record JARHVA010005923.1, read on the forward strand.
CAAGGCTTCTAAAGTGTCCCAATTTTCAAATAATGGGGGTATGTTGGCCTCAACACATTCTTAAGTATAATACTTCAGTAAATGCATGTTGTTCATACGATTTTTGAAAGGTTTACCCTCTAGTGTGTCTAACCAATAAATTCATGCACCCATATTTTTTGTAACCATATAATGACCTAACATATTTGGTTTTAATTTTTACTTAGTTTATTTATTTAGATTTGTGTTTTTATAGTATTCTTTAAATACAAAATCTCTTGTTTGAAATTAATTATTATGAGCTTTACTGACATATGCTTATTCGATTTGTTATAGATAGAATTTAAAACTATCAATGTCATGTATGCACTTTCCATCAACTATTTACAATTATGTAACTACTTTTCCTAATATTTATTATCTTTGATGATATATTTGAGAGATACCCATAGAGAGTGAATCTAACTCAAGTCGTGATATTACTTCTATACTATAGACAAGGGAATATGTAGTTGATTTTTTGAGTGTAGGCATAATTGTATGATATGCCTAATGTTTTTAAATGATATGATTATGCCAAAAGTTTCTATGATTTGCTATTATTTTACTTAAAATATTGTCAATAGTTCTATTGGTATCTTTTGCTTGACCATTGCCTTATAGATTATATGTAATTGAAAATTTATGAAAGCTTCTAAATTTTGCATAAAATATCTTTACTATTTTTGTTGAATTATTATCCATTATGTATAACACGTTCTAAAGGAATTACAAACCCCAAAATGATATGTGTCATTAAAAATTTACATATGTCTTCCCCCATGGTGGATTCTATAGTTATGGCCTCAACCCATTTTGTGAAATATTATGTAATTGTAAAAATGAATTTATGACAATATATTTCATAAAGGTTTATTTTTTAAATCAATATGAAACCAAATAATGTAAATGGCCAATATGATATAATTGATATCAATTCATATGTTGGTGCATGATTAATATTACTTTTTTTTTTTTTTTTTTTTTTTTCAGATTTTTAATTTTAAAACTTAAGCATGCCAATAATATGAACATTAAAAATTTCATGTTTATTTAAAAAGTATATAAACTATGGCACATATTTTAGAGAAATAATAAGAATGAGACAAATTTAGAAAGAATTGTAAAACCCTAGTGTTTGTAGGGGTTTATTATGCAAAGAAAGAATAGCTACATGAAGTGAAAGAGGAAATACAAGCCACATGAGAATGGTTGGGTTTTGAAATTGGTAATGGGTCACTTTAGGAGGGAGGAGTATCAACAAGTACTATGAGTATATTCAAGAGCTGAGGTAGGAGGTTGAGGATTGGGAAAAGAGAAAAAGGTATCTACTAGAGATAATACCTTTATGATTAGTCGATAGAGTAAGTTGTGGTTCAGGATGATTTGAATTCACCTCTTTCACAGTAGGAACTAGGAGAAGAGTTTATTTTAGATGAAGAGTGGATTTGGAAATTGATGGAATTGGAATGGGATTTTGATCCATTCCTTAAAAATTTGAAATCATTCTCTGAAAGTGCCATAATATATAAAAGTGTAGGTACGTGGCTAGCATTTGGGAAGTGGAGGCTTGGGTTCAAAAAAATTGGGGCAAGGAAAAAATGGTCTATTTCTTATTGAGGGGATTTTTTGTGGTTGTGTTCATTAGTCGTGAAGCTCGTGAATAGGTTTTATCTTATCTATTTTGGTCTTTGAATACATAAGGACTTTAGTTGTAATGGTTGAGCCTTAATTTTGATCTTCAACTTACCAAAAAAGGGGATTTTCCTAGTTTGGGATTGCTTCCATGGTCTTCTTATTGAATATTGGGGAAAGGATTGATTGAAATATTTGGACAATATTTTAGGTTCCTTTATTAAGATTGATTTAGTTTCAGAATAAGCCATTTTGGCTTCTTACACTAGGGTTAAGGTTTTAATGGATATGGACAAGGAAGTTCTAAATTTTATTTCAATTGAGTCTTAGGGGAGGATATGGAATCAGAAATTGGATGTTGAAAAACATGCTTTTTAGTGTTATTGATGCTGGTACCTAGGGCATGTGCAAAAAATTTATTCCTTCAACAAAATGATGTCTCATAATAACACCCATTTGGAAATGAAGATAGTTTGGTAGAAGAAGTTGGTCATGAATAATAGGTCTATTTTTGCCTTGAAATAGATTTAAGTTCTACTAACATTGTTGAAAGCGCCTCAAGGGGGGGTTTTAGATAAGACGATTGGGGAAATATAGGCATTGAATGAAAAACTTGAAAAATGGAGGAATGATACCTCTATCCTCCATGATTAAAGGATGTTATCCAATTAAACTTGAATCTCAATCAATTAAATTCTTTTTAAAACATCCTTATGGAAATATATCTCAAGATTATGGGTTTTAGGAAGCTAGTGTAGTGGAAATTACTCCTAAGGATAGATAAGTAAAGGAGATTGATTCATATAATGAGTAAGAAGAATCAAAGGAAGATATTAACTTACATGAGTCTCTTTCAATTTCCAAACTTCAATGCTCTATTTTGTACCCTAAATGGGGTCTAAAAAAGAAAAGGGGGAGGAAGTCTAAAAAAAAGGTATCTGGGGAGGTCCTAGAGGCTAAGCAAGGCACTTTTCTTAATTTTTTGGAAACTAAAAAGTAGGGGGTGGAAATATCCCATATGGAATCATAAATCTTCTATCTTAGAATTTAAGGGGTTTGAATTTCACTTGAATTAGATGTTTGGTAAAACATCTTTTGCTAGATGAAAAACCTAACATTATTCATTTTTAGGAAACCAAATTTTATGTGCTAGGAGTATTTAATCTTATACAAATGAGTTAGTCTAGATGGAATAGTGTTTTAATGGAAGTTTTGGGAGTTTTTGGAGGTTTTTATTTCCATTGGTCTCCTCTAGTGGTAAGTGTTGTAGTAATTGATTTAGGCCTTTGGTGGCAATTATGTAACTTCTCTAGCTTTTATTATGATTCAAGTTTTCTTTTCTTTAATATCTATGGTCCTAATGATGAAAACTAGAAACGTATCCTATGTAAGGAGCTTTCAAATGTGTTATTACATTTTCTAGAGGATAAAATAATGTTGGTTTGATTTTAATGCCATTCTCCAAGCAATGGATAAGTTGGGAGGCATGCAAGCTACCAAGCCTTCTCAGTTACTTTTTGTCTACAAATTAATTGCTAGACATTATTCCCAAATTAAGTTGGTTCACTTCGAATAATAGAATAATTTGCTCTGGAAATATTGCTAACCATATTGATCATTTTTTTTATCAATCTTAATTGAGTGTTGAATGATTAGGTCGTGGAAAGCTTGTTCTTATGGGTGTTTGGTTATGATCACTTCTCGATTCTTTGTAAGATTTCAAGGGACTATCCTTTGAAATGATGTCTTTTTTAAGTTTGAAATTATGTGGCTAAGAAATCTATCTCTTTTCCAACTTATGAAGCCTTGGTGGTCTAGTTTCCCTCCTCCCTCTGTATATATCATGTATAAAATGATGAAGCATCTTCAGCTAATCAAAGGGTGTCTTAAAAGGTGGAATGTTATGCTTTTCAAAAATATCTTCCAAGAAAAAGTTAAGATTAAATTTGCTCTTTTAGAGATGAATGATTCAATGAAGAAGGTGGGGATGGATGTGGTAGCACTTTATTGTAAAAACAAGATCTTGAAAGATGATGAGGAAATTTTGCTAAGGGAAGAAAACTATTATAAATAAAAATCAAGGGTGAATTGGCTTTAAGCTGGTGATATAAATTTATCTTTTTTTCCATAACTCAGTGAGAGAAAATCGGTATGGAATGTGTATCTCTTATATGAGATCAATTAATAATGAAATACTAAAATATGAAGATGATATTAAAGAAGTTATGATTTTCTTTCAAAAATTGATTTAAGGGGAAGAACATTCTAATATTGAATCTCAAACTTTGAATCTTAAGTGCATTCTTAAAATATTTTATGAAAGTCAAAATGATCAATTCATGCCCCCTTTTCCATAAAAGAAATCCAGACAGTGTTTTTTATTTAGATAAAGACAACTCTCTTGGTCTTGATAGATTCCCAACTAGTTTCTTTCAATCCTTGTGGGAGATTATGGGATAAGATGTTTTAAATATGGTTAAAGAATCTTGTTGTCATAGGAATGTGGCTTTAGACTTAAACATCATCTTTAGTTCCTTGTTTCCCAAAGGGGATTCTCAGGTGAATTTCAATGATTTTCATCCTATCTCTATGTCTAATATAGTTTATAAAATAATCTCTAATTCTCTAGCCAACTAAATCAGGTTGGTGTTAAAATATTTAATCTCTCAAGAATAGACTGGTTTTATGTTGGGTAGGAATATAGAAGAGGGTATTATTGTGTCCAATGAAATTATTCATACTCTTTTTCATAATCACTAGGAAAGGATGTTGATTAGATAGGATATCAATAAAGCCTATGATAGAGTAAATTGTCACGTCCTTTTTAAAGCCTTGGAAAAAATGGCTTCAAAAATGTTTCATGTGATTGGATTTTCAGTGGTGTAGCTAGCCTTAGATTCTCTATTTTGATCAATGGTAGTCCTCATAATTTTTTTGAAGATTTGAAAGGTTTGAGTTGGTGACATCCCATTTATCCTTTTATCTTCATTATAATGGGTGAGGCATTGGGTAGAGCTGTCTCAAGATAGGTTTTTCAGTTTAAAGTGGTTGATGATTTGGAAAGTTTGATACATCATCAATTTATGGATGACATTTATTTTTGGTTATACTGATTTGGATGAGACTAAAAAAATTAAATACATTCTAAATAGCTATGAGTAGGAGTTATTTTAGATAACGAATTAAGGTAAATCTAAAATTTTCCTTGTTAATTACAATGATAATGAACAAAGAGAGTTTGTAGTTGTTTCAGGTTTCAGGATTGGTAGACTTCTTAGAAAATATCTAGGAGTTCTTATTTTTATAGAGTTTTAAACTCAAGCTTATGGAGGGTTTTATTAAAAATTTCAAATCTCTCTTGGCCTCTTGGAAAGGTAAGTGGATGTCTTTAGAAAGTATAATTACTTTAATTAAATCAATTTTGAGTGCACTTCCTACTTATAGATTTTCTATCTTGCATCCTCCTTGAAATGTGATCAAAAGCATCAATAAAATTATGAATGATTTTATATGGAAAGGTACTTATGAAAAAATTAAAATTCATCTCCTCAAATGGGATAGAGATTGCAAACAAAAAAATTTGGGTGGTGACGGGATAAGAGAGCTTCATCTCCAAAACATAGCCTTGGGTGCTAAGATGGTTTAGTTAATGTTAGAATAGTCATATGCACTATGGAGAAAATTGTTCAAGTTCAAATATCTTGGTTTTGAGGTTCCCTAGAGTATGGTTTTAGTATCCAATCCTCATAAAGGCTCCAATATGTGGATTTTTCTACTCAAGTATAGACTGATCATAACAAAACATGTGTCTTAGACAATTAATAATGGGAGAAGAGAAGATTTTTGGCTTGACTCTTGGAATGGACACAAGCACTTAATGTTATTAAGGTGAGAGAGTATTTGTAGGATATTTGGGGTAATAAGGTGGCTAAAAATTTTGAGTTCCATTTTTTTAGGGTGTTGTAAGTTGGATATGAAATTTTTTGATGGATCTTCCTCTCGCACAAGATCAAAGCATGGTGAGTTCTGACTATTTGACCTCCATGAAAGTCTTAATTAATGACAAATAGGATGGTTTTCAATGGATTGGGGATAAACTAGAGAGGTATGCTATTAAATTTGGTTACAAAATGGCTGAGATTCTGGAAGTTTCCTTTGTTTGAGCTAGCAAGTTATGTTGGGGGAAGGAAGGTCTTTATAAAGTTGGGGCCTTCACATAGTTAGTCATTTAAAATAGAATTATGAATCAAGAGAGACTATGTAAAATGTGTTTTCAGGGTCCTTATTTATGTTTTATGTGTAAATCATAGGTTGAAATAATAGATCATGTTTTTTCAAACATCTTTTTTATTGTATGGTTTTGGTGTTGGCTCCACTACAAATTTAACTAGTTTTGGCCATGGCATTCCTCACATGAAAAATCTTTATTAACATGGCCTATTGGTGATGTATAATATTCTCTATATATCTTATGGTAGGTTAACACTACTATTCTCATCTAGTCTATTTGGAAATAAGGAAACTAGTGAATATTTGAAAATAAAGTAAGACCATTATGTATAATTTTACATGGGGAAAAATATCTATTTCTGAGGTGGTCTTATCTCAGGTTAAATGAAATAATATCCATCTCTTGAGATGGGACATGAGAATAAGTGGAAGATGGAAACTATTGAAAATCCCTCTTGTTAATGTGTTAATGGAAATAAAGTCTAAAAAATAAAGTAGATTAGAGGCTATGTGGGAGCCTCCTCCTCTAGGTTAGTTCAACCTCAACTTTGATGGATCCTATAAAGAAAACCTAGGGGTATGAGGTGCAAGTTGTGTATTAAGGAATTATAATGGTTCATTAATTATTTCTACCTCTATAAAACTTCTAGCTGGTTATAATAATGAAACGTATACTCAAGCTCTTATTATTGGCTTGGAATTAGCTATAGAATGTGGTATTGAATCTTTGATAATTGAAGGTGATTCTAAGGTATTTAATCACTCTCTTAGAAAAAAATCCAAAGTATGTAACATTAATAATAATATGGACAAGTCCTAGCCACTCCTTAGCCATTTCAAAGATTGGAAAGGATTACATAACTTCCATGAGTCAAACCGGGTGGTGGTTTTTTGGGTAATGTGTGAATTGATCAAGTAGAGCCTAATCAAATTGATAATTGTAAATCAAGGTGGCTAGATAGTGATGACATAGACAATATCTATTTTTAATGTCATCATTCTATGTGGAGAGTGCAAAATTTATTGGGGTTTTTTTGACGATGATTGGAATTAATATATAGTGTTTGAAATGGAATCACACTCTTATATATCTATCATGGTGTAATGCTTTGGTAGTTGTTTTGACATGGTGTTTTATTGGATTATTTTGAGGTTGTAGTTCACATGAAGGTTTTATCTAGGGAGGAGAAGGATAAAGATTTGATTGAAGTTATTTCTTGATCGGTGGTGTTCACTTGTAGTTCCTATAGGGAAATGGGGTTTATTTGTCTCATCTTTTCTTCTTGTCTACAACACATTTCATAGTTGCCATTAATGGAAGTTTCTCAAGTTGTGGCTCGAGTGGTGGGGGTGGATGATGTGAGGCTTAACCTATGTTGGCATGTGACTTTAGAATTGTTAACATTTTTTACTATAAATCTTCTAATGTTGATCTCTGACAAAGGGAAGGTAATGTAGATGGAAGAGTTCTTTGTCAAGTTGGAGTACAGGTTGAATCTCATTGTAGATATGGAATTTTTTTAAATAGGTTCATCTATGGAA